>JAUJYS010006564.1:0-10230 GCA_033995665.1 Melogona broelemanni | reverse complement strand
GGCTGCGCTGGGAATCGAACCCAGATCCGCTGGTTGGTGAGCGAGCACGCTACCTCTCGGCCACAGCGGACGGACTAGTTGCCGTAATATGTTACGTAAAAGATAAAATTAATTAATCTCGCCATCATAGCTATGCTAGGAAAAATTTTCAGGTCGTTTTTCGGTGAAGAAATGAGTCGGAAACACTGTTAGACATTTTGAAGAATAAAATTGATTCTACCAAACGCGTGCAGCTGCCATTCAAATTTGCAAGCCCATAAAAACCACACACTTTATTTTTTTGTGTAAAAATCATCAACTATTGGTACAATCGGGTCTTGGATTTTGAGTAGACACTTTATGGTTATGGCTCGAGGTTCCAGGAAAACATACGCCTCGATTATAACAATGAGTTCGGCTGGACATAAACAACGGATGCGAGCCCAAACAACTGCACACTTTTTTATATATATATTTTAAACAGACTTGTGGCCATCACAAGAGTTAGCGCCATCCGTTGGGTATTAAGAGAAATTATCAAATAGAATGACAAATTGAATAACAGATTGAATAAAAAAAAAATTGAATAACAAATTGAATAACACATTTAGTGTTTCTGTTTCAGTTGAAGTTTTGTTGCCGCTAGCTTCTCAGATGGCGGAAGCCGTGGACATGTCCAAAGCATAATTCATCCACGGCGTCAACTCACCATGTAATACTTTTTGTCTACATGTAATTAAACACGTTCTATTTATTTTTATCTACAACGTTGTTTGTTCGTCATTTCAGATCGTGTTGTGATCTCGTTCATCGTGATCCCGCTGGTCCAGCGTCTACATATAATTTACATTCACGTGTTTATTATTTACTTCAATTCAAACAAATTGAGTAACAAAGGATGGGGGATAAATAGTGGGATTCTAGGATAAATTATTGTAAATGTCATCAATTAAGTTTTAAAATATTGTTATACAATTAAATGTAATAATTTTATAACAATATAATAATTTTTGATATATCATAACAATAATTCCTGATGGTTATATTTGTACACATGCATAATTGAATGTAATCATTTTTAACCAAATAAAATAACTTTTAACCTATCAAAAATTGTCAATTGTTCCACTCGAAAACCAGCAGATGAAATTACAATAAATTATGTAATCAACCGAGGAAATTATTGAAAAGTATCGAAAAACATGATTGACTGTGAATGACTATATATTCGTCATGACTATATATATCGTTTGTACTTTCTTTCAAATTCCCTATTTTTTCGAAAATACAAAAAATGTACTGATGGTGAAACCTTATTGAATATTGTTTATTGTCAATCAGTTGAAACACACCATTTCAAATTCTTGACCTTAATTTAAATATGTTAACCGTTACAGTGCACCCAAGAATGTCACGAAGTACATGTATAGGACAAGCAAGCGAGAATTCGAAACGCCCTCTACTGTATAGATGAACTAACTACAGTCTATTGCGCGACATGCTACCAATAGTTGACGTCGGGACGTGGAATTTAGGCATTCGAGTAAAAGCGACCCTCCAAATTTATTAGGCTAAGGGCATTTAACGGCAGAATTCGCCTGTCCAATTTTCTATAGCCCAAGCTAGGCGCATTAGGCGCACATACACTGCATATATCCTCCGGAGAACCCCGCGTCCAAATTACATCGGAAAGCGAACATGCGCCTATGAACATCAAAGAAGTGACTTGCGCGTAAATATTACTAGTTCATAAAGAAAACATTGGATGTGCTGCTCTTCCGTTATGTAATTTTGCGGTCAGGCATATGCGGCAGGTTGAGCTTTGTCCAGACTACTATCACACCCGCGTGTCATAATCGCGATCTTGATTTTTGATAAACAACTAGAGAATATCTGGTTCTGTATCAAATGCGTGTATCATTTTTGTGCATCATCCCTTTGGTCAGGTGTTATTTCTTCTTCCAAAATTGGAACTTCAATGTCTCAGTTATCTACTTTTTAATTTTGAATTGAATTTTTGTAAATGTGGTTTCTTATTATCAATTCAATTGAAGAAACTTGTGTTGTTTTTTTTAAATAAAATCTTTAGCGATCATCTTTTGCGATCAGTGGGATAAATGTCATTATGAAACCATATAATTGATATTATAATGTTTCATGACATGATGATTCCGCCAATGGCGCTTAAAGGGTTACGAAACAGTTAACTTTTAAGCACAATTTTTGAGATAAGTAGGAATACAGAGTTCAAAATTTGAACAGAATTTTGAACAGAGATTCAACATACTATTTTCTGAATTCGTCTATAAGATAGTCATATATCTATAAGATAATCTATAAGATTTCATTAAACCTGGAAGAAAAATACAATAAATTCAACGCTTTTCGGCACCGATCTCAGGAGGTCACACACGAGGCAGGCAGACTTGGCAATCCCACGTGTTATCCCGGTAGAAATTGCAGGGGAAATGGGGCTCGCCCTGCGAAACGAACTGGTAAAACACATAAATAATCTGGGAACCCGGTTCACGGTCTGATAGAAAGGAACAACGAGGGAGGAGGATGGAGGGGGAGGGGGAAGAGGTGAGGTCTCGATGAAGACAACTGGATCGGCATATTTCATAGTCGCACAATACGAGCGCATGACCAATTGATCGAACCTAATACAGGGTTAAAGACCGCATAATGACGATTCAACGAACAAGATCCGAATGGATACGTGTCCGCGACAAGTTCGACAATTTTTTTTCAATATATATCAATGGAAGGTGGTTAAGCGCGCTGTATGCTAGTCTGGATAATGATATTATTGAAAACACGGGACGTGGCTCTGTGTGTGGTGGTGGTGGTCGTGGTGGTGGGTCCAGGGCCAACGCGCGGGCCAGCCAATATTTATGTCTGGTGTCGTTGGTTAGTGATATTCAGGGATGTGGCATGCAGTACCCTCTTCTGGTTGAATAATCGTGAGACCCAATGTCTAGCTATCTTCGCCACATTATTAACTGATTCACTCGGACATCAGTAGACAACCCATCTGTGGTACGGCGATCCCGGGCTTGATTCCCGACTCTGGCTCTTATTTATTCGATCCCGGGGTACTGATAAAAAGGTGATCCTCTTGCTTGTTTAATGAGCACCCTGATCGACCAGATCGAATAACGTGTAATTTAACGCGAACTATATGGATCACTCTCTTTAACTGATGCCTCATATTTTTTAAAGAGCTAAAATAGTAATCTTTGTCCATGACAGATTTTTTTACAGGTGACTAACGCATCTTTCCATTGAAATTTTATAGTGGAAAGATTCATTTATTACCTGTAAAAGACAGGTTAGTTGGAGAAAGATTAACTATTGAAATAATTGCGGGTTATTCATTTTGGAATGATGTAATATTTCAATAAAAAAATTCCCATTCAGCATCGGTCTTAGTAGGATATTCACGGTGGTCTACTCGGAATTTATATATATTAGCGTACTTCAAATTTCTCGGGTGGGGGGTCGTTATTGTCGTGAAACCTAACGCGATCGAATTAAAAAGAGACAGGACTCCAGCGCATACCAACCCCACAACCTGGCGTTCCTTTTTAAACAGGATCATGGATGGCCGAACGGCGCAGCTTGAAGAGTCCACCCGAGGTGTGTGGGCTGTCGCGCGCAAAACGACGGGGCAGGAGCGGAGGAGGCGCTCTCACTTCGTATAATGCTAGGATGAAGGATTTAGAGCATTTCGGGTGAAGGAGCGTGTATAAACGGGAGGGCGATTTTCTGCCGGATCATTGTGGGGGAGGGTTGTCGCACATGGGTGATGGTGGCATTGTGGTGGCGATGGCGGCTGTTACTTCTTCTTGCTTGTATACGTTTAGACATCACGCCGCATACATGCGTGTTCAGTAATTCACTGTCGGATGATCTCTGCGGCTCGTTGAAACACAATAAATTCGTGTACATCTGTATTGTACGATGAGATTGAGAATGACGGGGGGCGAATGGGAATAATATATGGACCGTCTTTCTCGGGTGGTCAAACTGGCTGTTCTGCCTAATGTTTGATTTCCAATTGTCGTGGCTGTGTGGTGACGATGTCGTATGTTGTCAGGGTGTCTATGGCGGACTTATTTCTTTTTCGGGTGTTAAATTATAATCGTGCTCCCATTGGTTTAAACTTGTCAATGAGAAAATGAAACAATCCCACTTAAACTTTAACTATTATCGATAATGGGTGAAATATTAATCATACAAACTATAAGCGATTTTCGTCGATACACCTCATAATATTTCCATTTGTCAACGCGGAAATCAAGAATCGGCAAATCTGTGATGAGTCTTAACAAGCTGCTGATCATTTTTAACAGAACTCTGAGGAACAATCTGCAAGAAACTTATAAGAATTTAACCCCCCTCCCCCGATTTTTACTTTTTCCAGCTTCTGTGATCCATATACATATAGTTAAATTACTGAATAGCTATAAATCGTAGTTGGTCAATGGATTTCAGGACGAGGAAATAATATTTTAAAAAATTTGGTGTTATGGAGGCAGCTTTTGAACTCTCCTACTAGCTCATAGCTCGTACTAGATCATACCACCTGCAGATTGCATTGCTTTTACATTGGATCACTCTAACCGATTCTAGAAAAGGGAAAACATACTAAAACACGCATAATAATTGCTAAAGTAATGTTTTAGACTCTCAGTTCTTTGGTTTTGAAATTTGGCAATACAAATTTTAATCTACCAGCATGAACACTCACTAACAAAAAAAAGAACCGGTTCTGCGCGGTTTAGACGTTGCAATACAAGAGAAAGAAAGATATGAACACGGTGCCAAGTATAAATGCGCCAATATCAAAGATTAGCTGATTTGCATGCTCGTGTACCGTATGCATGGTCGGTGGATGAAGTCCTACTATCAATGACAGCTGGGCAACTCCTACGATTTTTTTCTCCATTCGTATCCAGGACTTTATTAGGTTGGATTTGACAATGGAAATCGCCCCGGATACTGAGTTTTTGTTTGCGACAGTCCTCGCGTCCTCCATTGTGTCATGGAGGCTCCGCCTGTAGCAACTGTACATACAGTGGACACACACACTTATATACTCGTATATGTATAACGTATTTGGTCGTTAACAATAACGATAAAACACGAAATGGAATTTGGAAACGGACACGTGCTGTGTGTGTCGACAATGGCGGTCTATACGACCTCGAATGGTGGGCTGGTAGGCGGCTTTTGCGTTGGCTTATGCACTGCAAATTTAAATCGAAAAAACAATTGTTGCGCCACTTTTTTTATTTATACAGATCAACATCGAAAATCTAATTTGGTCTGCAATATAATTTTGGGGGGCACATTGTCGACTAGCAACTAGTACTGTAGATCTTTTCATACTACGTGTATCGATATTTTAAAAGGAAACAATACTTTATAGGTACTACCACACTGTAGACACATTTTTTTTTAATAATTGAATAAAACAAATATCGATAATTATTTGCTATGAAGGTGCAAATAGATAAAGATTAAAAAAAAAAAAATACCTTCAATGCGGAGTAATTTATTTGTTGTCACCCTTTGACCACGTATATCATCGGTCATTAGTCATTCAAAAGTTTATCCCAATGTTCAAAAAGCTAAAATTTGTATCTGCACAAAATGTGTAGCTATCACAATTTGCAGTGTAAATCGGACAACATTTTTGAGGTTAACTTTCCTCGGATTTCTGCGCGCGCAGGCTTTCGTTTATTCGTTAACCTGGGGTACTGGCGTCACCCCTGAGCTTCCATTAGGGAGTCCAGAGCTTAGGGGTGGATCCTGCAGTCTGGCTATTCCAGCTGCATCCCTCTTCCCTTCCCTTCCCTGCCCTTCACATATCTCCACAGAGACACGAGGGTGGAGTAATCCTGTAGTTTACTAGGCACTACGGTGATAAATAAAAATGTCTATTTGCACAACGCATGTAATGTGGAGGATTATTATGTCATAAAATTTCGAGGAAGCAGATCCGAGAATTTAACCCACGGTCGGCACATGATTGCTACATAACACACATACGAGCATTTATACACGAGTATATATGTACAGGTGCATCATCAAAATGAGAAAGGTTTGCACACAAGTTAAATAGATTCTGAAAAAGCATCCTTGATTTCTCGGTAATACTGCGCATGCGTGCGCTCGTTGAATAGCGTGCAAATATTGTTGCAATGTGTGTACCGTACCTTCGTACGGGTCACGCTGATGGATGTAAAAATCAAAATTCGCCAGAATTTCACTGAATGGTAGGGTAAAAGTATAAGGCAACTCTTTACAGTATATTCGTTGTTTGCATTAATATTTATAATGGATGCTACGTCATAGAAAGTAGGGGATGGGGAATAACTCACAAAGCTTGTCTACCCGACTGTGTTCGAGACATAGATAGCAGAGGCATGTATTGAGCGTTTAGGCTTTCATTACAAGCATGTTTCGTTGGAATCACGTTATTCATTTCAATTTAAAACATGGTAGATAAATAATTTTTCCAAATGTTCTGTGCGAAATATTTGCTGGAGATTTCACCAGCGTGTCCTCAACAACTGGCAGGCACCGTAACATCCCAGTGGGATGCCGCGAGAAATAAAGCGATAACATTGTAAAATAACATCTCAATTTTTTTAGATTCCTTTCACGTAAATCAGGCAACGCGTACCAAAGCTGTTGGATCATCTTAAAATCTCCACCTCTTTTTTAATGTACTGATATTCCTCCAGATTAAGAACATTACCCCACTTGCACTTAATATTTTAAAAAGCCGATGGTAAGACTGGCTCGCAGAATCTTAAACGCCGTTGCCCGATTAAAATTGAAAGGAAAAAAAAAGAAAAATTAATATTTCTCTTCTGCAGTTAAGATGGTGTTGGTTAGGTAGAACCCGCACTGTAAAGTTACGCTGAATGCGTTTAAGAAAGAAAAAGAAAGGGGAAACACCGAAAAAAAAAAAAAAAAAAGCAGAGACCACCTCAAAGCGATGCCTCGTTCTTTCCATTGATAAAAAAAATATATGTGGTGCGAACGAACGATTTCGAATTTCGCAAATGGCAGCGAACAGCATTAAACTAATCTCGTCTGCGCGAAGTAATAATATATTGCTTTTTTATCGTTACCGAGAAGTTGTCTGCGGTACTTCACAGGTGCTCTTTATTCTTTGGAATTTAACGTCGATTGCTGTTGAACTCTTCAGGTGGGATGGAAGAGGGGGGGGGGGAGGAAGGGAGGGGTTTGGGGGCGGGCGAGCGGAGATAAACATCTGTGGTGCATATCTTGCGCTCGAGTTGCTCCCATGCTGGGATTCAATGTTGGTTAGCCGCTCTGTTATTTTGACTTTTGGAGTGAAAAAACAGTTTAAGGTTCGAGGAACGAAAATAATATATTAAAAAAATTAGTTTATTTGGTAGAGTTCAAATTAAAATAATAATAATAAAAAATGTTTTCAAACGAGGTTTAATTTTGAAGGGAAAAAAGCTTTGCAAAACTGTCTGAAATTCTTCATCAAATTTGGCTAATTTTGGACGAGCTTCACATCACAGGCGCAGGTCTGCGTTTTCGAAACGCACCCCTCATTCTTGCGCATGCGTCGTGAACGCGCCACTCCCGGCAAACTAACCAACCCACCGGAAAGTCGACAGAATATGACTTTGGGGGCGGACAACAATGAAGTAGACGTTAACAAATTTGACAAAAGAGCGAAACGATACACGGAGAGAAGTCAAAAATAGGGAGGGGGAGGAGGAGAAAGAGGCAGTCGGATTCGGAGGGGTTTGTTTGCCGTTCGTACCTGGGGGTTTTCCATTTGATGGTTTCTAGGTGGACACATTTCCTCCTGAAACCACCGACCCGCATTAGTAAAATTTTTCCAACGATTCTATCACCATCAAAAACAAGCTTTTGAAGTTACAACCCATGTGTGGAGGAAGAGTTACGAGTACAAAGGTTGATGATGTCAGTGACCAATTTAAAGCACCAGTCTTGATCTTTGCAAAATCAATAACACGAACTCATCATTATCGTTTCAATGACCATGAAAACTATACATTTATTCAATTAAAAAGCAGCATTTACGATTGACTGTTAAATCATTTTAACCATTTCGCGATGTTGGAAAAATGAATAAGCATAAGTGTATGAAGTTCAGAGTTCCTTGAATACTGAATAACAGGATGTGTCTTGGATGGCTGTACGCAAGGTCACCAGAGGACACAGGTATATAAATGGACAGTTTGAATGAGAGAGAGAGGGGGAGGGGCAAATGACAAAAAGGTGGGGGATAAAGGTAAGACGAGGTCTGAATGATAAGAAGGACGTATAAGGGTGGGGGGGGGTAACATTGAGGAGAAAGCGTTGGGAGGGAATAGGAGGTTGGGTGGGGAGGGGTGAAGAGTCAGGACGAGTGGGTGCTAGAACGAGAAAATAACACAGCGGTGATAGATAAACAGATTTCCAGATGGATAAGCGATTGCTTAGCGCAGAATGCCAAGGATCACGGTCCTCTGAGCACGGTGGTGGTGGTGGTAGTGGTTGGTGGCGGAGAAATAGTTGGGACCCCCATTGTGGGGGTATGGCGTTACGTGTTGTGTCCCCTCTAGTCTCTGTCGTTCCCCTCGGGGACGTATTCTCATCCTCACCTTGATTTTCGTGGTTCTCGGGCTACGACCGCCCTCCCCCAACCGAACACCCGTTTACGTGTTCATGGGATTCCCACCCGGGTGCAGACTCGGATATCAGGATTCCCCTCTCCCCATTAGCCACAACGTTTAACGCATATCCCCCCCCCCCCCCTCCAAATAAAAACGCAACATTTTTATATTAACGTTTAGGAAACTATGTTAAGAAAAGCGATTATTTTTTAGAGGGGTAGGTGGTGTAACCAGGGCAGCGCTGGGCGGTAAGCAGAAGGCTAAAATAACCTGTTAATATTTAGAAATAGATTATTAGTGTACATTGTTTGAAAGTTGCCATTTTTTAATTTTTCATTAAAATTATGAAAAAGTTACATTTTTGCTATAAAAAAATGTATTTCAAGGTTTGCAAGCGAAATCAGAAGGCGTAACAAAAAGAGTTTAAACTGAAATGAACTCTTCCCTCTGTTAGACAAAAAGTGCGATACAAAATATATCGTAATTATTTTTTAAGATATAATCAAGATAAATAAAAATTGAACTAATTATAACAAACTAGTTCAATTTAGTGTAAAAGTAAACACTTTTAATCCATCAGGTTCAGGAGATCCAGAATAAACGATATTTCGACCGCGAGGTCTTCATTATCAAAATATTAGTTGGGTGACATTATGCAACCCGAATGGGAAATTAAAAAACAAAAAACGGAATGTCCCTGTTAGGAATATGTCGAAAGCTGAGAATCCATCTTAAGATAAAAGCCCTATTTTTCCCGAAGAAAATTTTGATCCCTAAAGAAAAGATGCCCCAAAAAGCCCAAAGCCTATCAAGACTTGATAGACATTCTCTAAACGGAAAATATAACCAAATTTGAATAATTGTTTTCTGTCTAATTCACGGAACCCCTGAGGGGCGCAGTGGCCCATGGATGCCATATCTGGCTACACGGATTATGGCCTAGACTATATGTACCCGCAAAGCCTCTCTATACATTATCTGGTCAATTGAAAACCAGTTGTGGGCGAAGAAGTGAAGATGTGCAACAAGTGTCCTGACGACAGTGCCGCTTTTAACACAAGTTTAATTTTATGGATTTGATCCGGGGTTTACTTCCACACTCCCTTCTCTCCCAATCCCGAACCATGAGGTATTAATAGGCGTCGTCAATTATTTAAAACGTCTGGGGGAAGTTCTCCAATAGCTTTCTTTAACAGATGATTCACGATCAAGTTTACGCGGGTACGGAGAGAAAACATATGACGGTTGGGAATAAGAAGAGGTTGGACGACTTTTTAGATTTTACTTCGTGAGTTCCGTTCAATTTCAAAAATCAGATACTGTTAAAAATGCATTGTACTATCGTTACCTGGAGCATAGGCAACTGTAAAAAAATATGTACTTGACAGATTAAAAGTATCTAACTATTGGACTTCATAACAATGATTTTAGTTACATTTAATCGATTTTTCTCAATTATTAAAAATACATTTCACTGCAAGCAATTGTAAAAGAGCAATTTTTTTTTTTTTTTTTTTTTTAAAGTCACCGTAGCGCCTAGTGCACCACAGGACTACTGCACCCTCGTGTCTCT
>JAUJYS010006563.1:0-10230 GCA_033995665.1 Melogona broelemanni | reverse complement strand
TCCATAGAGACACGAGGGTGCAGTATTCCTGTAGTGCACTAGGCGCTACGGTGAATTAAAAAAAAAAAAAAAAAATTTGCCTTCTTAATTTCTTATTTTTTTAATCAAAATTTGAACCCGCCTTTTCGATCAGCAGGCCATTAGCTATTTTTTTTATAATTATTTTAATACCACTAAGCAATTTCTTAATTAGCTATTTTTAAAATAATTCTAATGCCACCCAACCTTGTTAGGTATATTACGCATTATCAATGACATTTTAATTTCGCCTAATAGGAAAATAGAACATTTGGCACAACCAGCCCACTGTCCAAGTGTGACGCTCTCTACCCGTACATCTCGCTGGCTCTTACGTAGACGCGTGTGGGAACAAATCCTATTGAACTCCAGTGTGACCAATCCATGTTCCGTGTCAACTGGCGGTCGCAAAAGACTCGCTTCAATTCGAATCGATTGTCACCTCCCGACGCGGCATTGTTTACTGCTGATACAGAAACACGAACACAAGAGAACGCTTCGTATACTCTCGTGTATGGAGAGAACGACGTCGACAAATTCGGCTACAGCGCCCGCAGCACAAATTATTCTCAATTAGAGCGAAATAATTGCCAGACATTTCGTAATTAGATTACAGTCGATGCTCTCCCCTCCCACACGTATTTGTGTCGCCTTTCAGCGACTTCGAGTCGCCATCGTCGTCATTCTGGGTTTGATCATCGGTAGGTGATGCCATTCGTCGCGAAAGATGAGGTCTCTGGTTGACACAGTCGAAACCATCCTCGTCGAGTTCAAGAGTTTTCTTCGCGTTTTAGTCGTCGAACTCAGAGCCATGTGTTTCCCCACCAAATTCGCTTTTGGGATGTGCGTACGTATATTTTTCTCCACATTCCACAAGTTAGTGTCTCTTTAATACGTTGCGTAATCAATAACCACATGTTTGTGCAGAAATGCGTCTATTAATGAACGGAGACAAGTGACGATTTGAAGAAGCCGTCGTATTTGAATGCGATAAAAGAATTTTGGGGAATACGCAACCAAGAATGGATTTTATGAAAGCAGCGTCCGCGAGAGAATGGATATTTAATTTAAAATTAAAATAGGCGTCCTCTCACATTCTTGTAGTACAGGTACTATCGTCGGTAACAGAATATTTACACTAACGTAAAGTAAACCACGACAACGTGTCACTGCAGTTTAGTCATACTGTCTCGTTAATATTTGTGTTTACATTGAGTCTACGTTTGTATAAAGATTATTATACGTGCTACGCAAGAATATGCGCTACAAGAATGTACAAGAATGCCTATTATAAATTTCAATATCCATTCCCGCTCACACGTTGTTGTCAAAAAATCCGTCTATGGCCGAGGATTACCCCAGATTCTTTCATCGTGTCTAATGCAGTCTGTAATTAATCTGTAATTAAGATGACATATTGCTTGTCGGTGAAATCAAATGAATTCCCGTAAATTGTCGTAGGTGTTTGTATACGTTACTTTTTAATTGCGATACAAACTCACAAATAAATGCATAACCAAGTGATTGTAATATCACACATTGTCACATTTGCAATGTAACAACATATTCGCTTTAAAAAAATATCTGATTCAAATACAAGTG
The DNA here is from genome assembly GCA_033995665.1 of Melogona broelemanni. Classification (NCBI taxonomy): domain Eukaryota; kingdom Metazoa; phylum Arthropoda; class Diplopoda; order Chordeumatida; family Chordeumatidae; genus Melogona; species Melogona broelemanni. Next base: position 8,610 of record JAUJYS010006563.1, on the reverse strand, counting down.
TAATCAATGCTAACAAAAGTAGAAGATATACTCTAAGTCAAAAATTGAATTGAAATGTAAATTGGTTTTAGCAAACAAGAATCGTTTATCTTTGCATAGTGGTTTCAAAAGCTGTGAATTGTAAATAGTTTTTTTTTAATATTTTATTATTCGTTAGGTTAAGTGTTTTTTTTTTATTGTACATCTTATTATTTATATATTTACATGTTGTTTGAAAGATCACATTTTACTCTCCTAGTTATTTCCATGAGCCCAAAATAATATTATTATTTCAAAATGTCATCACGCATTGACGAACTACGGTTAGGCTCTTTAAATTATCAAACATCATTATTTTACTTTTTGCACATGTAAAATAATTATGCCGTAATAGATCGTAAAAAATAAGCGATTAAAAAAGTAAAGATATCTGAAGTCACTTGTCCAAAATATTTTAGTACCATCATGTAGTCACGTTCATACCCTTTGTTCACGCGATTTAATTAAGTGCCCCGAGAGCTGAATTTTAGAAAAACTTAAAAGTTTACTCAGTTGCGAATCTTCGCCCATTACTCATGCAGGTGCGAGTTTAGAGCTGCTTCTTAAATGGAACTTAAAAAGAATATAGAATTTATTTATAAGGCAGTTTTCATAAATTTATTAGATTAAAACTTCCATTTTACCAGTTTTACTTTTTTTCGAACGTAGTGCAATAATAAAAATGTGTGACTGTAAAAACGACAACATTTCAGGAAAATGTTCAATTCATTCAAACTCATATACGATGCCCATTGAAACGACTGCAACCCAAAATCATTAGAGTGCAACGATCAAGAGTCAAATGTAAATGTAGACCGACAATCTCTATATACAGCAAGATCACCGGCAAAAATATCCACGTCATTCATCGATCGCGAGTAGTAGATTCATATGGCTGAGTAAATTTGGTCACAATATTAAAAAAAATCAATAATAATTCTAACTACAAATACTGACATCGGGGATCTAGTAGCCGCCCGTTGGTGCCGCTCCGTACTGGCTGGCAGGTTGATGCTGCTGTTGCGGTTGCTGTGGCCGGACTCCACCGCTGGGGCCGTAACCGACCTGCGGACTACCGGACGGACCCTGGCTCGGTCCGCCTGAATAGCCACCTTGACCGCCGGCGGGCTGGCCACCGCCACCACCACCGCCTCCGCCTCCGGACGGCAGGCGTCCACCGAAGCTGCTCTCCGGGACTTGGAAGAGGTTGCCGTTGACGCCGTAGTAGCTGGTGGCCTCTCCGCAGTTGACGTTGTACCACCAGTCGCACACGAAGTATTTCTGGTTGAAGATGGTGCCGTTGGGACACAGGAAGGTGCTGACTTTGCCGCCGGCCTCGCAAATGTGGAAAACCTAAATTTAAAAAACAAAAAATAGATCAATATACACGTATATATCTAATCAATATTTATCATTCCAAAATTTCGTTGAATGAACATGGCAAATCGATGGCAATTATTTGATTAATATAGTTTATGGCCAAAAAATTAAAAAAATTCAATTTATAATCAGAGCTACTATACTGATAATCTTCGAGAAACGTCGTCCTTCAAAAAAATGGAAGTGACTACTGACGTCTTACCAATTTAAAATGTTTATATTTTAGAAAAAGCTCCTTCTACAAACGTGGTTTATTCAATAATCTAGGAAAACTGTTTAAAATGCGCGTAGGAAATACAGAATGAAGAAATGAGATCCGACATGTGCAGGGCACAATTTAATTGATAATGCGAATTGAATCGATATTCATTTGCATACTGGACTTCCTGGATCTAATTTCTTCATTAAGCAATTGCTTGGTTCTTTTTTAATTAAATTCGTTTTAACAAATTACGCTTGCCAGTAGTAAATGATGCATGGAACGCCGAAATCTCTCACATTAGCAACGGTTCTCTCACCTGACACTGGTAGTCTGGGTTGGCGTAGTAACCTGGCACATGCTGGACATTCAAACAATTGAAGTTGGTCTGTGGCGGATGCGGTCCATAAGTGGGGTAGTCCTGTCCGGCCACTCCGGGCAGAGGGTTGGCACCATCGTCATAATCTTGACCACCACCACCTCCATGACCACCTTGACCACCTGTATAGGCCTTTCCACCGCCACCACCTCCACCACCGCCGAACTGTTGACCACCAGCGAACTGCTGACCACCACCGAAAGCCACACCAGAAGGCGCGCTGGCCTGCTGGCCACCGGAACTGGGTCGCTGACCGTAACCCCCGCCGGTAGCTCCGCCACCACCGCTAGGTGTCACTCTCTGCGAATACCCGCCTGATCCCGCGGCCACGCTGGGTGCGTAGACGGGGGCCGGAGCTGGGCTGCGGTACGCACCGCCGCCGGCGGGGGCGCCACCTGTACTCGGAGCTCCGTATCCGCCACCATACTGGGAGGCGCTCGGTGTGGACGGAACCTGATTTCCGTAGCTCTGACGTTTGTATTTTCTCTGCTGTTGAGAGAAAAGTCAGGTTACATAGAGCATTGTCGACAATGGAGTGTTTGCGAAGTATTTTATTTTTATAGAAACGCGTTGTAAAGATAGAGGGCGCTTTCCACGCTGAGGAAGGAACAATGACGTTGGGGAATAATCGCGCGTTTTAGAAAAGATTACGTGAACTTATTTGGCTTTCTTTACGAAGCCAAACATGGCGGATATACTTATGCCCCACGTCGCTTATCTCGCCCGTTACGCTTGTTTGGAGACGATTTGAATAAAAATTACAAATCGTGGAATTATGTTATCGCCCATTGTTGTATTTTTCTCGACAAATTGTCTGGATCTTTTGTGCGAAGGTAGATGCTCTCTCTCAAGGCGATGCGCTAATCCACAATCTACAAATCTACCGAGGTTAATAAAACGCAGGTATGCGCACAATACAGTTAACTGTATGGGAACTAGATTCTATCTCTGACGCAAAGCCATTTCTAATTGCATTTGAAAATCACAAACAAAAGTACTTCCTATTGAAATTGCTGATCTACTTATTTCCGAGAACTTTAAGTCTAAAATATAGTTTAAACTAGCTTGTCCGAGACTGTCCGAGCGCAGGCAGCACTTTCGCAGGTTTCTTTCGAATATTGATTGCGTCACAGAAGCGTTTCAGCTGCGCATTCAGGATTTTGTGGGTACAATAATTTGTGCACACAAAATGGCGGAAACTCTGTTTGATTAAATATTTAATTTTAATTGAATGTAAATGCAATTTGGTTCAAGATTTGGTACTAATTTGTTTGTGATAAAATGGTTTCAGTGGATTAATTCATAAATTAACGAAGAAAAATGCTTTTAATAATGTCATACCACGGATCTTTCTCGTTGTAAGGCCGAAGAGGCGCCTGTGCAGAAATAAAAGGACGTCATGTGGGTAAGTACGCAAAGATACATGTAGTTTGCTGGTTCACTCAAAAATAACCAAATACATGTAAGTGATTCTTACTTAGTAGGCAGACCAGGGCCACGACCAAAGCGAAGAACTTCATGTTTTTAGAGCCTATAACGAATCAAACGAGTTTTGCTTTCAATTTGGCGTTCATCGCAAATTTAAATTTAAATTCACAAGTTAAATTTACATAAGGCCGTACATAAATTATTGTGTAAATTTACGATGCAATACATGTTTCTGAGTATCAAAAAAACATGTATTCATGGTTTTTAAACCGATTGTTTAAATGTAATTAAAAACAATGTGGAAATAATATGACGTAATTAATAATTATAAAGTAAATTATGTTTTATGGTAAAATTTGCCAGAAAAATTAAATTGATATTTAAACTTGAAGTGACAAATCAGCAATTAAACGGGTATACTAGAAATAAATAGTTGATTTTCTTTTCTGTTGAGATGATGAAATTTATGTATATATTTTTTTGCTTAACATTTGCGTTCATTAATTTAATGCCTCCACGGAGAACAAACCTCACCCACCAAAGTCCGCGCAGAAAGTGGCGTAAAAATAGTCCAAGAGTTTTGTAGCACTGTTCGCAGAGGGTGCGCTGCGGCACTTTCGAGTTAACACACGGCGGATTCAGCGGACGCGAAATGCTGTCCCGTTGCCGGAATAAAAGCGATTGCGTTTAGATTTGTTCGGTGGTCGATTTTCGAATTGACCACATATATATGCACAGTGAGGAGGAACACGCGAGCACCTCAACAAGTGAGCACGGAGGAATATGAAATATGAATAACCTTCCACTGGGATGAGCGGATGCTTTTATATAGGAACGCAGTTCGGGCGTAAAGATTCCTAATGCGATACGTTTAAATAATTGACTTTCGCACGCTACGCCGATCGGTATTGTTCTAAATAGGCTTAACGTAGCCGCGCGCGCCCCCCCGAAAGGCCCGGATAGCCAACCAGCGGCCACCGCGCAAATAGGCGAGATTTCAAATAATAGGGTGCTCCACTTATAATAAGCGGGAGGTAACGTGTGTAGTAGTAGTAGTAGAAGAAGAAAAAAAATCAGAACGTCGGTTGCTGCATTTTTTTTATTTCATTTCTGTATTCGTCTTCATCGCCCCGAAAAACCAGTAATGATTTTAATTTCACCGCACATACCGAACTCTCTCCAATAATTTTCGGTCTACGATTTAACCAGATAGATCGCTGGCCAACGCTAATCACCTTTCGGAGGTATTGATGATAATGTTAATTTCGGATTTTCGCATACCACAATGCAAATAATTATATGGCTTTGGGCTTTGGAGATTACTGTACTTGCCGCGGCGTTTATAAACTCATTTTTCCGAACGCAGAGACATGCGCTATACAGAAATCGTTCACAGACAACAACGGTAATTGCAATATGCTGCTTGTGTTTACGATTATTACTGTACAATTCGAATCAATCAATATATTCTAATTGCAAAGTGTATCACGCAGCTTTTACTTCCATGTTACTTCCATATTAATAATATTTTTAATGTTTTTTTATTTGTTGGAACTTCATATTTTACATTTTTTGTAGTTTCATTATCATGCTTGCAATATTGAAAATAAGTGATAAAATAAAACTAATATGAAACATATTATATTTTTATCAAGATTTAGCAGAAACGTATGTGTAATTTAATCGACTTCAACCTGCGCGTGATCCCGCACTTTTACTTCAAATTATTCTATTTAACTTTTTTATTAGTTTATATCCCATGTTTACGACATTAGGAATAAATGATGAAAAACTTCTAGAGAACACATTTTTTAAAAATTCAATTTATATAATCAATATTTTTATTTCAATCCACAGTTTTATCGGTACAGCCGTATCCACAAAATGAACAGTTTCGAGAAAGCTGAATAACGTTACATTCCCTTTCACCACAGATGTGCAGGCTGCAACTAATGTTGAGGAAATGTTTCTCTGAAAATTGAATTCCCCTTTTTTTCTCATACCGCCTCCTAACATTCATCGGCGCAGCCCCTCATAATGACCATGCTTTTTTCAAATGAATGTATTTTCTGCTAAGCATGATTGTCGATGCAACACACTATAATCTCCAGCCCGACATCTGTTTTTCTAGTTCCTCGTGGCATAATGTTACAAATGGAAGGAATACTACCAATGGGCTTGTCCGAGAGCTCAACGTCTTTTACAAGCACGAGTCAATTGTGCAGCACATAATCGGAGAAGCCAAATATTTTCCTTCTGTATGTAACCCTTTCTTCTACCTGGTAGAAGGAAAAAAAATGGATTCCTAAGTGAACCTCTGGTGAAGGCTAAGACGCAATTAAAAGAAAAGTACATATAATCAACTGGGAGGAATTGAAATTACAGCTATTTGGTTTGTTTACCAACATTTCGATCAACAGTTAGTCAAGCTATTCGAAAACATTCCAAAAGTTTATAATCGATCAGATACAGGCTGCGAAATTTGAATCACACATAATCCGCACGACCCACTGACATACTGGCACATTAGCCGCAAATACGTGGCAGGTACTTAAAACGTCATCATATGTTTATGGACAGGTAGTGAATTAATTTAATGTTTAATTAATTTCGTTCAGATTCAAACTCAGATTTTAGGATGTGTACTAAAGACGTCTTTACCCACAATGCCACTGTAAAGACAGCCCGGCATGTATCCGGCGGATTAGCCGCGGCCGAAAGTTTTCTTCATATATATTTTTGGTAAATGTCCAGACGACCCACAAGAGCGACCTGTAAATACGGTATCGAGTGGGGCGCGTAACGAACCTGACTTGCCTAACGAAAAATATAACATAAAGTGACTAATCAGGTGAGACTGACTTTAGCTACGCGCTCGACTCGATACCGTATTTTCAGGTCGCTCATGTGGGACGTCTGGACATTAGCCATATTTTTTTTCGGAAAACCTCTGGGTAAACCTCTGACAAAGTGTCACCTACCCACGAAATATCAATTAATCAGACTCTTTGAGTAAGGTGACCAACATTACACCATGCAAAAAAAAAATAAACGCGTGCTTTTTTCGTTCCATTCTTAATGCCAGATTCTTTAGAAACTTTCTCTACCGATTACGGTATTGTCGGTCGCGTCTTTGATGTTGTAATGCAGGCCCAGAAACGCACTTTGGCCAAACCACATTATTCTTTGATGATGGTGCGCGCGAGCATCGTGCGAGTAATCTTCATCAACGTATCTCTCTGGAGAGACACCCAAATTCGTTGTTTCGGCGTGCGGGGACAATTATAAAGAGATTTAAAAATTTGATTGTGGGAAAATCTAGAACTTGACACAAACGAGAAAGAGAGAGTGTATTTAGCCGCTTCACGAACACCGGCAAGTTCACATCGAGCGCGCGAAGCGCAGACGCAAGACCCGTTCCAGTTACCGCTCCTTTTAAGAAAAAGGAACACGTTCCAGTTCCCGTTCCTCCTAAGAAAAAAGGAACAAGTTCCAGTTCCCGTTCCTCCTAAGAAAAAAGGAACCCCTTCTAGTTCTCGTTCATCCTAATAAAAAAGGATCCCGTTCCAGTTCCCGTTCCTCCTAAGAAAAAAGGAACCCGTTCTAGTTCCCGTTCCTCCTAAGAAAAAAGGAACCCGTTCCAGTTCCCGTTCCTCCTAAGAAAAAAGGAACCCGTTCCAGTTCCCGTTCCTCCTAAGAAAAAAGGAACCCGATCCTTTGAAAAAATGAACCCATTCCAGTCTCAGTTCTTGCAGAAATTGAAAAGAACTTAACCTTTTAAGTTTCTTTTAAAAATAAAACAAGAATTCTTTTCCGTTTCTTCGATTAAGAAATATGAGCAACACAGCAAAATAAAAATCACTCTCTTAACGGATGAAAATATCTAAAAAATTCCATTTATCGTAACAATTCCATTAGTAAGTGCAATTTATATCCCATGACCTTTCAATGCGAACCCAATCATTTTCTTTTAACTGATTTTATTCTTTTTTTTTTTAATTATTATTACTTATCACTGTAGATAATAATAGCACTACAGGATTTTATTGTCCCCCTCGTGTCTCTAATTTAAATGGTAATTTGGCTATTTAAATTGTAAGAAGCGAGAATTTAACATTTAATTAAATATTTAAATGTTGTGCATGCAGTAAAAGGAATGGCTGTTCCAGGTATTGAAAACATAGAAAGAAACCGTTACAATCGTTCGTTCCTAGGAAAAGGAACCTGACCCGCCATAGTTCCTCAGAAAAGGAATCCGTTCCTCGGAACTGAACTATTTCGCTCCGTTCCTACCCAACATTGAGTGCGCGCAAAGACGCTTAAATCTGTTTGACGTGATTATGAATAGTGAATTGAATTTTTTGTGTAGGTCAGGGCGTAGCTGGAGCTGATTTTAATTTCGCCGCTCGATCTTTTATTTCAAAGGCGTTGTTTGCCTAGCATAATGGCAGCGTCACACACAAGTTTAAGAGCAAACATCTAGTGTGTTTATGCTCCGTCGTAGCTTTTAATTATCAGTACGTTAGAAAGCCTCTCAAGGGTGACGTGTCCGACAACTTTCGCTTTTTCTGCATCTGATTTGTAAATCAGCATAACGGGGTTACGAGTTACTTTAAGAGAAATTGCGTCCATTTTATACATTATTACTCATGGTCACAGTAAGAAAAAAAAAATTAGATTTCGGGCAAGAGGATTGGGTACAACCAAATGGTACGAGGCTCGCTAATTAGAATTCAGAAGAGCACTCAGTTCCAAAATTTGAAATTGAATCAGAGCACAAAAATATTTTTTTCACTTTTAATTTTTTCCTAAGACAAAAATTCACTCAGATTAATAACATATTTCCATCTCAAAGGGGGCTAGGTCTAGGTCTGAAGCATCTTTATGGTGTACGGTGACAACGTAAAGGCACGAGTCCCACGGTTTTATTTTCATTCCGAAGGAAGGCACGACATTTTTCTCGCCAAAAGGAGTGTCATGAAATAAGAAATTTCCACGTTGACCAGAATTGTTCATCGAAATTAAAAATAAAAATTGTAAAATAAAACTTAAATTTTTCATTTTACGGGTTTTTCGCTGAACCGTACGAATTGATGAAAAAATATATAAACTTTTTCAGGATGGTATTTTTTTTTTAATGAGTATCAATTGACGTATAGTTTTTATATTTGTTCAAATATTTTTTTTTTTTTTTTTTTTTTTTAAA
>JAUJYS010006562.1:0-10231 GCA_033995665.1 Melogona broelemanni | reverse complement strand
TGGCAAACCACCTCTGTATTCTGCCAAGAAAACTCAGGGGGCTTCTGCTCTCTGAAGTCACCAGGTGTCGGGGGATCAAGGGTCGGGGTCCGGAGACGACACGAAGGACTTAACAACAACAACGAAAAATTGTTATTTAGTGGAATTGTGGGAACCATTGAATTATGGGTAACACTTAATTATGGGTAACCCTGATCAATCTTTAATTTCCTTCTTAATTTATGTTGCGTTTACTGGTAGGATGATTCTACTGAAAGGTAAAGTTGTCATGGTGAGATACTTAATTTATCTTAATTATTAAATTATTTGATCTTAAAAAAGCTATCATTTTCTCGAGTGTGTCATAATTTTGTAGGTAGCCGCCTATTACTTAGAAAAATCGAATTAAAAGTCTACCCGAATCTCAGTTGATGGCATTTCAATGATGACGGTACGACAAACCAAGCCAACGAACCAGTACAAATGTCGGGGCTCTCCGAGACGCTGCAAGCAGACCAATGCCATTTTGCCACTTCCAAACCCGTTCACACCGAGAACGTCGTGCACTCTAACCACTCACACCACCTCTTTGCGTCCTACAGTCAAACCAACATCATCGGCGACGAGGACTGGCATTGATGGACGCATAAATAGTGACAAAGAGATAGAGATATATATATATTTGGATGGATGGATCAATATATATATATATATATATATTTATATATATACGAATGGACGCATGTGGATGGACGAAAAGAGATGGCCAACACCCAAAAAAATGGAGTCTGTTAAACTATGGATGGCAACAGCTTGGGAGAAACGAGATTGCAGACTATTCATTTTACATTTCTCCGGCAAATTCTTCCGGAAACTTGATTGTTTTATGGAACGGTGGACGTGGTACCTTGCGATGTAGGCACCGGCCAACTGAAATTCATCCCCACCATCTCGAAGAAGCGCTGATTATGCGGCGCGAAATACCGCTTCAGTTTCTCCACCACCTCGGCGTTGACCTGCGGGTGCTTCCGCCCCTTAGCCTCGCTCAAGCACTTCTCGGTGGTCTCGTTGCGCAAACAGTAGAACCCCTTGGTCTTGTTGAAGTAAAAGTTCTCCTTGGCGATGCGGTGCTGCAAGCCCAGGAACTCCTCGATCCGCCTAATCTCCGCCAACGGATCCGTCACCAACCGATCCCCGTCCACCACGTGCAACTGCCGCGCCGGGAACACGTCAAACCACTGACGCAGGAAATTGGCGTACAGGCTGATCTGCAACGCCTTGTAGTCCGCGTTAACCCGTCCGTCGGGAGTCAGCGCCAACGATTCGAACGTTTCGCCGCCACTTCGCTTCTTCTTCAGCAGCTTATTAGCTTGAATCTGCGTGTAGTCGGACACGGCCCGCGTGATAGGTTCGCGCACGATGAGCAACAGTTTGACGTCGCGGTTCATGGCGTGGATGCGTTGCGGCACGTGGTCGGTTACGAAATACGACGGGCTCTTTTCCACCGTGACCTGCTCGGGGAAGCTGTATGGCATGCGCCGGCGATACCACTCCAAGCCAAGGGAGTATTTACTGTCGTCGTCGAAGAAGTGGACTTCCTGCGTGGCCTTGACGATATGCGGGTGGAGATTGAGGAACTCGAGGAGAGCCCGGGTCCCGCATTTGCGGACACCGATGATGACGCACTGGGGGAGGCGACGTTTGGTACGGGGGAATCTGACCCGATGGAGGAGTTCGGCGCGTAGTAGGGCAGCAGCCGCCGACGCTGAGGACAGGAGAGGGGAAGTGGAGGATGATGCGGAAGAGCTGGTAGCAATGGCCAGGTCTTCTGCGGATAACCCCGGCGGGAATGGGACCAGAACGTTCCCTTCGCCACCGCCGTTTTCGAAGTCAAACTCGCGGTGGTGGATTCCGTTTCCGGTGATGCGGCTTCCGGTCACCTGACTTCCGGTGAGGCGGTTTCCGGTTGGATCGTCACTCACCTGCAGGCAATCCACCGCCGAGACGAGCGCCCCGCTGTAGACTAACGAGAGGAGGAGGTAGCTGGCGAGGAAGACGAGCAGCAGCGCCACCAGCAGTCCGCGCACGTTGCTGACGTACGACGACCACGCCCTCTGGTGGTGGTGGTGATGGTTATGGTGGTGCAGGACAGAGGCGTTTTCGCCGCTGGCGGTGGTGAAGGGGGCTTGGAGGCACAGTGGCACGCCGACCGAACAGGAGAGGTAATAGGGTGGTGGTGGTGGTGGTGAGATGGAGAAGTTGAGGTCCTTCTCGTTGTTGTTGTTGGTGACGGTGGTGGGGGGTGGTGAGATCGGGCGGGTGCCCGGGAAGAGGAGGCATCGCTTCTCCGTGGCGGCGGCGGGTAGGTCGACGTCTTCTTCCATCGTGGTCATCGCGGGGCGGCCGGCGGGGACGTCATGATGCATCAAGCGGGGACGGTGGGTCGCCGGTGGGTGTCTATAGACGGTGGGCCCGTTGGTTACCAACAATGGACAAACTGGAACGGACAAAAAAGACATAAAATTAAAAACTTGTACGCCGCGGATGCATAAAGCTTAAGATGGAGTCCTATCGCCCATTCTCAAGTCTATTGCTGGCTTGATGACGACACAAAGTTGCAAAAAAAAAAAAAAAATATATATATTATAAGCACCGCGTTTATTACATCATACACCTGTTGCTACAACGATGTCTCTGTGTGGTTCAAGCAGCATTAAGTCGTATCTGACCACTCGTGACCCTATTGATGTAAGATCGCCACTGTTGCCGATCGAGAACTGCACTCTCGCTGATGTAACGGGTTTAAATATTAAAATATCTCTTGACACCATCCATCCAATTAATGTGCATGGTCTTTTCATTTTTTTGCTGCCCTTTACGTCAATAAAAGGGAAAAAGACTTGATGAAGAAATATTGGCGAATTTTAAATGAAAATATAAGTAAAATTAAAATACATAATCTGCATTCCGAAATTATACGTGAATTATTAAAGAATATATGACAGACGAAATAGAAAAAAGCAGTTAGAAACAAGAAATTGTGAAAATTGTGCATAATTTAATTCAAAATAAATTAAAATTGTAATTTTAGATACGTGTACTTGATGAAATTGCAGAGGCAAACTATATTAGAAGATAACTTCATACTGACATACATTAATTGAAATGCAGTGAAATCGGTGCAAGAATGCATGAAGTTACAAATGAAGTAGGGAGGACATTAAGTATTTAAGTAATAACGTTAGGAATTTATTTTTTCAAGAGATGATTGGTTCAAGCGCAGTAAATTCTGAACATGACTCAATTCTTTTGCGCCCGAATGAATCATAATGGCAATGGGGCGTTGATATTTCGGCGAAGATATTGGGACCGACCCAAAAATTGGCGCAACATTTCGTGTAAACGGTCTGATTTCTCCTCGTGTTCCCACTTGTTCCCCCGCAGGTGATCCGGTTAGTTGGCGGAGTCCTAATTCTTCTCTTCCCACTCGCTCACCATTCACACCCACGATATAATGGAACAAAAATATTTCGTTAACACATATCGGTGGATGCGAATAGGTTTGGCGTCTGGAAATGGCATTTGCAAATTATTGCCCGATATTTCGGTGTCTGATTTCCGTAATTGTGTCTCGCAATTGTGTGAGGGCGTCTTTTGAGTTTAAACGAATGGGGAGCATGTTCCGGCACAGCGCCGGAAGAATTATTATGTTTTGAGTGTTCGCTTGACTCGACTCGTCTTTCTTTTTGACACTGTATGGAAACATGTTTCCCATTCCTGTGTTACATGAGCTTGGAATAAGAACATAATCTTATTTTTTTTATATTTAGAATACATAAAATGTTTAATATTTAAGTATTAATTATTAATGTTCTGCATACAGTTAAAGGAACGACTGTTCCAGTTCCTAAAAAAGGAACTAAACCATTGCAAGCGTTACTTTAAACCAAGGAAAGGAATCCCAGGAGTCGCCTAAATTCCACAAAAAAGGAATCAGTTCCTAGGAATGGAACTTTTCTTTTTCGTTCTTACTCGACACTGGTTATTTTGAAGTGCCGGTATCACAATGTGGTATGTTGCAGTGACTTAAACTAAACAGGCGTGACGCGCCCCAACTTCGATTGGCATCGGCTGGCAAGGGTGAACGACATAACTATATCACGGGGCCAGCCGACATCTCCTCTCCCCCTTCCACTCCCCACACCCGCACATCAAACCCATCGAAACTCAATATAACAACGGAATGGGCTTGCTGTGATTATTAAGGGGGGGTATAAACTAATATCCCACCGGAGGGTATGGTTGCCACGGCAACGGACGTCCGATTACGGGCATATGAAGCGCGCGTCCCTCCAGGTAGACAAAATATATACAGGTAACAGTTGGGGCTCAATTGCCGGTAGCGCGGGGTGCGGCAACCCGGTGGCGACGAGGGGGCCGCAGATGACCGTGGAACATGCAATTCACACACGCTTGCGAATTTATTTATTTGCTATTCTTTCCAATCACTAAAAAGATTATTACTAAAGGAGAATTTGTATCCCTCGTGTTGCTTTGCGTTTGTTTTTCGACGTGACCAACAATTCAGTTGGTTGGGTGCCCGATGATAATTTTGTCACTGAATCGACTCTGTGATTTCTGAGGTTTGGTTTCGAATCTCGGCTTGGTCTAAAGTCTTGATTAAAAAATAAGTTGCAAGGAAAAATTTGACGTAATTTTTGCACGGTTCAACGAATATTAATGTACAAGTAGTCTCAAGTATATTTTTTTGTGTCATACGCGTATATACCGTGGATTTTTGATAACTTCATTATCGGATTCAGGTTTTGTACCGGTAAGAGACGTGTAAAATAAATTGGTGCATTGCGGTATGGCACCAGGCGGAGCTTTCGTGGTCAACTCAATTGCTTATCGAATTGCATTCGGAAAAGACATTTGAAATGCACTTTTTCGGAACGAACGAGCTATTTTTTTCCGGTTCGGCTTGTATTGAATAATCACCTGCTAAAGACTGTTCGCGCTTATGATACGCAAATATTAACTGATATGCTTATTTTAGCCTAGTTTCGCTGCGGTTGTGATCCTGGAAATCTAACCAAAGAGTGTCCAGGTCATAGAATACAGGCATCCCATTCGACAATATTGCAATCTGCGAGTAAAACGGATGAAATAGCCTTCGCGCGAATTTATTACGTTGCTTACGGCAGCGTCGAAAATAATTTCATTAGGAGTTGATGACGTATTATTCAAACACGCTGGAGCGATTATGTACGGCTTATTAAATGACCTTTGAAAAATTCGGTCAATTCTTGCCTCGCCATTCAGCTATTAATAACCCGATTGGGATTTGCGCCCCCAGGTGGCCATTTCATATTATAGATCGCTACCTACCGGCACACTGCTAAAATCAAAATATGAAGTTCAAGGCATATTTTTGTATTTTGTGAGTCCAAAATACCAAGAACATCTCTTATTGTAAAATAAGGAAAAGCGAGGCAAAATAATTTAGGATTTCCCGTTTCATATTTTTAGAAATATTATTTTTAAAATAGAAAAATTGATCGCAAAAATCACTAAAAATGAAAAATAATTTATTTATTTATTTCAAAATATTAATTTAAAACAAAAATAAAAAACTCGTTTAAGAACAATTCTTATTTTCAAAATTCAAAGTTTTAATTTTTTAATATCTGGTTTAAAGACAAGAAAATTACTTTTCAAGATCGATATCACCAAGATCGATTATACAAGATCGGTATGTTTTTTCTTTATGTGCAAGACGATGCAATTATTTATCACTCCATCGGCAAAGCCAATAGAAGAAACTCATGTTTGTAGGGAGGCTCACCAGATGGCGCTCCAGCGAAACAGTTGGTCACGACGTTTATCGATATCCAACATTTATTTGGAAACTTAATGGATCCAGCCGAAAACGATTCCCCCGCTGGCTCTAAAATGCGAAGGTGTATATGTGATTGTTGACCAACCCCCTCCCCCTGAAACGACGTTTCGGGAAAGCTCCTGAAACGTCGGATGATGAAACTCTGGAAATGCCTATCGTTTCTGTTTTATATACGCTGGCAATTTTTTCGTGTTGAATCTCATGTGCCCTGAGGCAGGAATGCATTTCCCATCCACACTTTAATGAAACAAGCAAGTAAAAAGCTACAATTAAAATATATTATGTCTGAACATAGCTGCATTTAATTTCCCAAACTAAGCCTAAACAAAATAAGCTTAAGTTAATTGACAAGATAATTATTTTAATAACTTTTGAAATTGCAAGATTCACTCTTTGAGATTGAAATATTCACTTTTTGAGATTAGAAGATTAACTTTTTGATATTAAATAATTCATACTGGTGATTAAAATTTTCATTCAGGAGATTGAAAGATTTATTCTGGAGATTGAAATATTTATTTTGGAGATTAAAAGATTTATTCTGGAGTTTGAACGAATATTCTGGAGATTAAAAGATTTATTCTTGAGATTGAAAAATTCATTTTTGCGATTGGTAGATTTATTTTTACGATTGGCAGATTCAATTTCTTGGGATTGAAAGATTCCTTTTTTGCGATTGACTCCAAAGAATTGACGAATAATTATCGGGTTTGAAAGATTCGTTTTGGTGATGTTTTTGTAATTATGGCTCGGAAAGTTTGATTTTCAAATGTGTTTGCAAAGGAGAAGGGGTCTCAGTAAGTTCCCTATAAATAACGTGCTGTGATCTCCGCCAATAGCGAGATTCCCTCCCTTCGTTCGCCGTCAAACTCTCCCTCGTCACTTCACACACCCCCATTGGCTGCTTCCATATTTCATCCTTGTTTTCATAAATATTTCCGTCGTCGGCTCTTCATTTTCGCAATGCCATCTATATACATGCGCAAATGCTCCCGAGACCCACTGAGCTGTCTAGTCGACCACTCAGAAAATCTAAATTTAACATTTAAATCAACTGACCACATGCATGAGCTTTAAAATCGTTTGTGCCAGCTGAGAAAAAAAAAATCTTGATAATTTTCGATTATTGAGCCTGCAAACATGACTGAGCCTGTCTGTATACATGCCTGCAAACGTTTATGTCTACAGTATATTATTTTTGTTTGTCATGTTTGTCATGAAGGTGAACGCAATATATTTCCGCCTAAAAGTGAACTAATATTGTTACGAGCCCTACTTTTCTCAGAAATTAACTGCGAATATGTGGTGTGCCATTCTTAATTTTCAGTATGTATTATTGGTTTTGCGCGTGAATATGAGTACAGGCAAAAGTATTCGCGGTTCTCAGGAAGATAAATGTCACGTACGTGCACGTATAACGTGGAGACTTCTACGGGCATATATCCCCATCTTGTTAAAGGTCACGTTACCCAACGTTACCCGGCATTTTTCGCGATCACTTTTCCATGGCGACTGCCTACATGTCGCACGATTCGAAGCGAATCAATCCATGCGGAGAAGAATCTTTGAATATGTCAAAATGTTGAAGCATTTCCCGTTCAATGGCTCAACAAGGAAATGTATGTTACTGTCATTTGTAGAAATAGTGCCGAAATAAAGAGGTGTATTTCGCGAAAAGATTCCATTATGATTGATAACCGTGTGTCTGTGGTCCCCTAACAGAGTATGACAATATCCCATTTCTTCGGCCACTGTTTAACCGGGGTTTATGCGATCGATTCAATTTGCTGATTCAGGCTCCATGGGGCCTCCTGATCACAGCTCTGTGGAACTTTTAAAATGCAAACAAAAATGTCAATTGTTCAAAGCTGGATCCACGGTTAATCTTCTAACACTATGGAACATAGAAGTCTCATTTCATTTAGCTACAGATGGGATATCAGACTGAACGCTGCTGAGCGCTCTAGAAATTGATATGGACATCAATATCGATAATAAGAAGCGCTGAGTAGCGGATGGAAAGCGCTCTTATTTTTGGAGGTAATCTGAAGAAACGTTTGCGCGCTAAATTTGCGTGAATAAAGCGTTGCATGGCGCTATCGAGTTACTGCAAATTTTTCCAAAAGCTGGCTTCATGAAGCTACGGATTTACGGATCAAAACTGCACTGAAATGTGATAATGCTTCTGAAATGCTGCCCAAGTACGCCGCACGCTCCACAGGTGACTCTACCGTAGCGCTGCGTTCTTGACCGCAACCGTGACAAAAATGGGAGGGAGTGATCCGAATCTTCTCACGACGACGCGCGGCCATCTTATAAACTCTGTCACGGAGCATTTTCGTTATACGACTATGTGACTGTACTTAGAACGCCTCAGTTCGCGCGCGCCGTATAAGCTCGGAAAGAATAACTTGAAAATAAATTGAAGGAATTTCCGCGGATCAGGCCAAATCATATAAGGCGAGCTTATCTACCGGGAATAGCACTCACCTCACGCGCCAACGGCTATTTTGCGGGGGGACAATATTGATCCATGGAGGGCGGCAGCAGTGCGTTGGCAGCTTCCTAGCCAAGAAGTGACACTGCACTTTACTACTAGATGGCGCACGCATGGCTCAATTTTGGCTCACATCTGGTTCAACATCTGGTTCGAGATCTTTAATGCGGAATTTTTCTTGCGAGAAAAATTCGCACATGTGCTTTCCTTTGGAATGAAAGAAAAGCCAGTTTGTATGTCGTTAAGCAAAAGTTAAAGATCCCTACATAGGCCAGTCTAGGATAATTTTAGCCCAGTCCGAATTGCAACTGACTGCGATGCGGCGGTCCCGGGTTCGATACCCGGCGCGGGTTCTCGTTTATTCGATCCCGGGGTAAAGGTAAAATGTGTTCCTCTCAAATTAAAATAGCAGAACGATCGAGGGGTACAGGAAATAAGAAACTAAAAAAAAAACAGGTCGTCCCTTGGGGATAGAAAATATCGTTGTAATAAACATATTAATTGAAATTAAGTATAATACTTGTAGTAGCAGAGGTAAAAAATGTCAGTTTCGTCCTTTACTTGCCAATTGACCTCTCCATTGGCTACTTTCGGACTGCTTGAGTGTAAAAACAATTGCCGCATGAGCCAATGTGGGCTGATCCCAATAGGTGGCGTAAATCTCCCCGGCGCGTCGAGCCAATACGTCCGTACTCCAGCACTAGCATCTGTGACACGTTATTGTCGTCATTTCATCATCGCTCGAATAAAAAAAGAAGAATGTTTTTATAACGTATCCTAGCTAGGACCGCATATCTGATAACATACAACTTCAGCGTAGGAAGACAATAGGAATGAATATAAAAAAATGTTCGCCTCTCCAGACCACTGACTTATTGATAATTTATTGTAATTGGAACGTGCGCGTGATCTTATTAGGGGATTTGCGCCAGACAGGCAACTCCAAAGTTCTTTGAGCTCGTGGTGCGTTGAGCTGGTCAGTATCGCCACCACTGGGAGTGCATTATATCTAGTCTTGGTTGCTCGACGCTCCACGCGTTAAAAAGTTTTCATAGAACATGTATGAAAAGCTTTGCAAATAAATAAATTATTGTTTATGAAATTGAAGTTGAGCTGCTGTCAATAGGGAATTAAATGGGGTACTAAGTTAAGCTCTATTTGGCAGTAGGTCAATTTGGATATTCTTATTTCTGGTACACAAAAGGATTACTGATGTATGGTAGTCGTATATACATATATGATAAATGTTAATAACAACAAATAAGGCTAGAAAACTGTGTAATAAAGTAATTGAAATAAATTTATGAAGGTTTCTATTATTTCTATTTTATTAACGACGATCAATTGGAAACAGTTATATTATGATGCACTGTTAAAACCGGAATGTATTAGTAACATCCATGAACACATATATTTCCATTATTTGAGGTACTGAAAATTAAATTGCCCAAAGAAAGCGATCAGAATATAACGCAATAATTGGTAATTGTGATCCAAACTTTCCAAGGTTAAGAATATATTTTTATAATTCTTGATAACGTTTTGAAATGAGCGAATCTCCATTCCAGAATGTGTAGGGCAAGTTAAGTGTTGTCATATGCGAGCAAGTCCAATGTCTAAACGCATCCTATTCGAAACCGCTTGCCATAGAGCATGCTAGGCCATTTCGACATGAGTTGAAGTGTCGTTTCAGAGAAGCGAAAAATATGTCGTAACAATAACAGTTCATTTTTTTGCAGCGCATTCCAGTTAAATTATTTACTTACATACAGTGGGCATTTGCCTCTAGGCGGGGTCTGATAGACTATTAAAAGTTTAACCAACTCTTGTCATCAGTCATACTCGGAACCGGG
>JAUJYS010006561.1:0-10232 GCA_033995665.1 Melogona broelemanni | reverse complement strand
ATTTTGCATTTTTTGCAATTCACGTGCTGCTGCAATTTGCGCGCTTCAACTGCATTCGCCGCGATTATTCGCCTAGTAAAATACTGGCTTTAGAAAAAAATAATATATGCTGCTAAAATTTCGAAAGAGCAACGCAATAGCGATTCCACAGAACTTTCGATATAAAATGTACGCTTTACTGCCGAAACAGTAACTTAAAAGCAACTTAATAACGCAGGAAACGCAAAATGCCTTTCGTGTTCAAGTAAGTTTACTGTACTCCAGATTTTTAATGTTGCTGTATAGTCTACGGACGGCAGACTACAGTCATTTTCTGTTGCAAGAATTGCGCAATAAATTGGATGTTTTGTCACAGTTTTTCAACCCGTGTTTATCTGTATCGTGTTATATGCTGTACTGCAGTTGACGAAGGAGTTATGGATCTGTAAATTAAAGATTTGCTCCAATTTTCAAGAAAGAGTGCACACAAATCAGCGGCTCGTTGATAAGCTAAGCGAAAGCGGAACTCGCGGTTTTTGTGGCAAACGCAACAGCTGGAGACAAACAAAAAATTCACGTCGAAGAATAAAGTTGGGTGAGTGCTTATCCTAAATGCAGTGCATGGCCCATGTCTTCCCTTCCCTGCCCCTTGCACATCTACATAGAGACATGGGGGTGCAGTAATCCTGTAGTGCACTAGGGGCACTACGGTGATTTAAAAAAATATATATCTCAAGCATCACTGATAATAATGTCAACATCAATTAACATTTAGAGGATAGCCGCAATCGGTGTTTGCCATCGTGTAAGGGGTAGTGTGTGCTATTTACAAACTCGTCAAAGCCACTCGTCAGCGGAACGTGTCATGGACGTGATCTCACGTCATGATTTTTTCAAGTATTCCCCTACGAGTTGAATTTCACCTCGATCTGCTAGTCAAAATGGTGTTGGGATTGTGGATATAAAAACTAACTTTGTAAACGGCGATACGTATTCAAGCTTCGCCTGCCTTATAACCGTTTGGCCGGCGTTTGTACTCATGCGTACAGTAGTGTCCTCTGGTGGCCTTCGAGTGAAACTCTCGACCGATTGATTTACATTTGATGATACACAGCTAGTGATCAAATCTCGTAGGCGTTGGTGTCATTTTTTTTCAACCATCACGGTATGTGTTTCTTATTAAAAGAAACACATTCAGGCAGCCGAGAATAAGATTTTAGTTTAATCGTTCTCCACTCTTATTTTCCCCCTCTTATTTTTCCCCTCCAATTTACGCTCAGAACTCAGAAGGATGCTAGATCTAGCGTTAGAAAACACACACTCCTTCGCATTGAAACAGACAACCGCATCCACACAGTAGAAGTATACACGAACACAGTGTGTACATGAACAGTACACAGACATGTACCGGGGCAATAAAATTAACGATCCAGTTTAAAACACTTGTCTCGCGCAATTATTTTATCACCGATCGTATCGAGAGAAACGAGTCGCGGGAGTACGAACGTTGCGGTGGTGCACGCGTAGAACCCGTGTGTGAGCGCGCGCACCACGACGGCATCGCCGACTTATCACCTAAATTCGTTTTGGTGGTGCCTCGGCAGAAGCCAGCGGAGCGAGTGACACGTGAGAGGGAGGTGGGGGCGGGGGAGGAAGGTTGGCGGGAAGGCCGCCGACTCTCGTACCCCCTTGTGTTCGGGGTGTACGGTGCTTACGAGCTGTTCTGAGCAAAAGTGTCAAACTCGTGTGGACTTATTTCCCCTGGGTTAGATCTGGGTCTGTATCAGCTTTTTATGGCACTTTTCACCAACAAAATATACCACTAATTGAAGATTTCTGAGCATGAAAAAATTCAAAAGCATACGATGCACGTAATAAAAATTTGACTAATGTAATAAAAATCGCCTAATTTTAATTTAAATGTTCTTTCGATGCGATTAGAGGGGTAACTAATTTCCTGTTGTGCTATCCACTTCAGTGAATAAAAAATAAAATAAAAACGGTGAAGATGAACGAGATTGCAATTAAATATGCAAAATGATAAATACGGGTAAATTTGAACTTCAATACGCAAAAAATTCATTTGTCGGGTAGTTAAATCCCAACAAATGGTCAGGATAATTGCGGTCACGTAACCGCTCCATAGCACCACCTTTATCGATATAATAGTTATCTTTTGTCGGTGCACACGGGCATTAATGGTTCTGAAAGGACTGTTCAAGGGAAGCGCTGGAGTGAAAAATGAACTGTATTGTCTAGTACTTATCTGGAATTAATGAATCTCTGTTAACGATTTTCCGCTACCAAATGCGAAATAAAACAGAAACAGATTGAAGACTAATTACTTTTTGCCTCGTATATGATCGCGACAATCATCTACACGACTCCTACTGTATAAAACTACCTATAAAGCATTTTCTCTTATATCCCATATTACAAAATAAAAAAATAAAATAAAATAGTAAATAAAACAAAATAAAATAGTAACAAAATTTCAAAATAATTGAAATTTCGAGAAAATTAGGAGAACACTCTTAAGCGATAGCGAATCGTATAAACAAATATTCAATTATTTAGAAATTTTGCTTATACGATTCGCTATCGCTTAACGAGTGTTCTCCTAACGTGTATTTTCCGTGTCTTAGCACGTCCTATACGGCAGCTAAGGCTCACATCAAGGAATATACACCTCGTTAAAGACTGTACCAGATATGGCAAAGCTACTTGCTCGGTAGCGTTTATAAGCAGATATACCGTATACTGTGTAAGCCGCGAAAAGGAACTAATCGTTTCAGTTCCAGGCTTATATATATTTGCAGAATTGGCGACTCTAAGACCCAATCATTTAATTTACCAGAGCCATACCGCCCCCATACAGCCCCATGCCTTCTCCACTGCCACCATTAGGGTGAATAGCAGCGTTTGTCATACTGTTGGAAGACAATTTCACTGCTACATCACATCGATTTTTTTCTGCGATACTTACACACATGAACACAAATGTTTAGAATGCTTTCGGGGAGGGGTGGGGCTCCCATTTGGTGTCATTTTCATATTTTTATAACAATGGAAACGAAATATATATTTGCAAGTACATCTTAAACGTTAATTTTTTAGGCATTCGCAAAGTACACGGAACACAGCTTGCATTAGTTTACAGGTAATCATTTTTTACACGTTTACTCATACGATAGGAATACTAGACGAGTACTAGAGGAATTAGCCTATAATTAACTTAATTAACGTATAATTAACGTATCATATCCTTATCTACTTTCCTAAATGTTTTCGTTAACCATGTACATCTTTAAATATAAACTTATTCGCAAAATATAATTATTGAATATTCGATTTAGTCATTGGTTTAGCAGATTCCAGATGCAATTTTTATTTATTTTATACTAGTCATCATTGCATAAAAAGTTTGTTTTAAGATAGTATCAAGACGAAACTGTGTATACACGTGTATTCGGCATTTTAATGCGCATTGATAAAAAGGTTTACGATTCATATTGTAAGGGAACTGGGTTCCGGGACATCGCTGGAGAAAATAGACGAACCGGGCCTGGCCATCTCTCGTTTAGAAATAATTATAAAATGTTATTTTATTTTTAAAATAATAATATCAAAAAATATTTTAATATTATTTTAAGTATGCGAAGTATGGGATGTATTTTAAGTATGGGTTGACTTTTTTAAGTAGTACATGCAAGTGAGTAAAGACAAAATGAAATGCTTACCCGCCACGTGATGACGTCGCACAAGACGCTGTCCCGGAATCAGGCTCCCTTACTTGTTTGATCTAAAAAGACAAAAAAAATATATTATTAGTACTCGAATATTGTTTTTTCAAAAGTTTGCAAATCACGGCTACATTCTGATGTCACATGCAGTCAATTCGAACTCATATTATTAATGGGGGAACTAAATTTACGTGTCAAACGCCCACAAATGACGTCACTAATTCACGTACGCAAGCGTTCTGTACCACGATACCGATACTAGCTTACGAACACTAGGAAGAAATACAACCGTGACTCAATCTTTAAAAAAAATCCAAACCACAAAGCACTAAAATACACCGCTGCGAGTATTTATGTGGATAACCTTTAACCGCCTGCCAGCCTAAAAATACGTCGCATGTGCGTCGTATAAAAAATATTATTCGGTAATACGATTTCACGCGATTCCGGATTCTTACGCGTCATCGAACATACCGAAACTTTATAAAAATAAATATCTTCGACATCATTCACGACGGAGTCAGACAGACTCCCTCGAGGCAAAATGTGGAGTTCCAAATGTCGTGGTAAAATGTCTATTGAGTCTCACATGTTATCTGGTGCGGCACGAAGAAAACCCAACGTCTAAACTATTCAACTAAGACACTTTTGTTTAGATACTTTACTAAGGTAATTTTCTTTATGTACTTTTCTTAGGTACTTTCCTCTTTCAATAAAATAAGTTTAGAAATAAAATAAATTTTTTAATGAAAATTGGCAGAATATGGCTTTTTTTTTAACAAAGCAATTGTTTACAAAGCCTAATCAAAGTTAATTTTTTAGATTAAAAAAAAATATTAAAAAAATCGTTTATATCTTCATTCACCTTGTAAAAATGTATTATTTAACAAGTGACTTCTTTTATGCCACAATAATACAAATCACCATTTTTGTCATAAGGGTTCTTTTGTAGCTGGTTCAAAAACTGTGATTTTATTAAAAACAATCCCTAGCAAACCTGAAGACAAGCAATCACACATGACATTAGTGTTATGCAGTATTGCGCGACATCATATTTCTCAGGGGGCAAAACATGTTTGTCGCAAGGTCACCGGGAATAGTGTTCTGCGGCGACGCACAACATTTTATCGTAACATTTTTGCTCGCTTGCAACTAGTTCGTCTGAGACTACGAATCTTACTTAACATTTGTGGTACCCGAGCGCAATATGTAACAGATTTCCCCCCTTTCTGCCAATATGACTGGGTTGCTCTTAGGATTCGAAAGGCGTGATTGAAAAATCGAGGTAATTGGCTTGTCTGTGGCATTTCCAACCCTTCTCCAACGACGTCGTCACCCGATTCCTATCGTCTTAGTGCGTCGCCTCCGCCGTTGCCAAAACCACCTCGTTCGTTATATCAAAAGTAATTTGGGAGACATCATTGACGAGCGATTTAAAATTTGTCCACAAAATTGTTCGTTCATACCCCGCCTTCTCCCCCCGCCCTCTTCAGCTCATATCTCGCGCCTCGATATAAATTCGCCTTTCCTTCCCTCCATTCTTTCCCGTCAGGGACCTGCGTCAGACATATACCCGCCCTGGGCGAATACCCCGAACGCTGTGAGTTGAACGACGACCGATTCCTCAGAAGTATAATTTTAATAGAAAATCAATAATGTAGTTGGGCGACGCATTTCTCAATTTATTGTCTAAACGAAAACTACCGATTAAAAAAATAATAAAATTGATTTAATTTACAGCTAGACACTTCCAGTTTGGTATCTTTAAAAATTAATATTTCGGCCTATAAAATGACGGCTTCAAGACGCTGCGAAGAGTTCCAGAAAATAATAAATTAAAATGAATATCAGCAACGGGTATTATTATAAAAATAGACAAATAGATTTTCTAAATTTTTTATGTATGGTTTTTTTAATAAATGCTGTTATACATAAAAAAATTGTATTAAAAAAAAAATACAAATGGATACTGCTCAAATATTTATAAAATTCATAAAAAAAAACATTGAACCTGTTCGTGTGCACCTTTTGGTCATCCATTTATGCTTGGACACTAAAGTTAGACGGTAAGACCTTGTGACCCCATTTTTAATAAATATATGAAAACCTAATTCGAATTTCAACAGAGCCACTCCTGAGCCCCGCCCTGGGCAACTGACCCCAATGGCTCCTCCCAATAGACGGTATATAGCTCCCACCGGGACTCTACTTCTTGAAACTTGTAAAATCCTAGGACAACGTCTTCTCGAACACCCACCCACCACTTACAGCATCTCGCTAATAAATTCGGGCTTATTTGCAGTCGTCGTCGCCACGGCCGCCGCCGCCGATGCATCCTTCGCCCTCCCCACCATCCCCGCCGCAATCTCCACCCCACACTCCTCTCTCTCTCTCTCTCTCGCTCCCTGCCATCCGCACCACTCCTCTTTGAGTCAAAGCAATTACTCCCGTTCGCAGACCCATTAGAGGTAATGGCGGCATCCCGAATGCCAGCTGCTCCTGTTACTGTTCCAGCGGCGGCCAGACCGGCGCTACCCTAGCGCCGCGTGGGGAGCCACGAGGGAACTAGAAATGTCTGCTGATTCGGGATAAGATTTCGTCATGGAAGAACGAGTTTTGAAAGTCTCGCCAAAAATAAAATTTAAAAAACATAAGAAATCAGAACAACATTGAGCGGAACTTGGGCCATAGATTGAAGCTATATAAAAATCTTTAAAAATTCATTTAAACTGTAAAGAACATTTCTAGAAATGTATTGAAAAATCAATTGCGAAATTAACTTTTTATACTATTTAATCCTTTATTAATTTTAGCCGCATACAGACAACAATTCAGGCTCTATTGGAAAATTGACAATTACTGTTGGCATTCGGCTAAAGTCATTTTATTACTAGGAGTAGATCATACAAGACCATAAATCGCAAGCCACTGCATTGTTAATTTTATACATAAACAGAAAAAATGACATAAGATATCCGTGCTGAGTGACTTGCTTTGTTTCTATAAGGGCTAAGAAATAAAGCATACTGTATACCAAAAGCAATGCACATGTGCGTCATGCACCACACACACATAGGTCTCTTTATCAGATTTTCGAAATAAAAAGTACTTTATTAGTACACTGTGAACGGGGTGTCGGCCAATAAGCTGCTGAGAATATTGGGGATCCCGATAAAAGAAATAGGTTTCGCAGAAAAACTAAGGGAGAGAGGAAGGCACGATCCAGAAAATGAAACAGAAAAGGTGTATACATTGGTATTATACGAGCGGCAGAAAGGACAAACCAAAGAAAATCTATTATTACGTCGAAGAAAATGGTAGAAGGAGGGAGAGAAAGAGAATGGGGTATTAAGATAATCCCCCCAAGGCGATGTTAGGGATGACGGAGGGGAGTTCCTCACCAAGATGTTCGCCACATATACAACTAAACCCTCCGGATAGGAAACAGTCCGTTCTTCCGTGCCAAAAATCGAACGCAACGATTGGGTGTCTATTTTCGACTCGAAAGTAGATATCCACGTTCCCCAATTTTGCGAATCAAGCTTACTTTAAAAACAATGGGGGAACCAGGTCCGGTACAGCGCCGGGAAAGAAAGACAAACAGAGTCTTGACAAAATTCTCTTGAAATAAACAAGAAATGTGGAATTCAATTAAGCAACTAAAGATAAGACGTCCTACCTTGTCGATGCCTTAGGCAGAGTTCTATAAAATTGGGTTATTTAGGCCATGCTTTTAAATAATAGTGTTTATTTTGCTGTTCTCGGTGTCGTTAAACTATTATTTGAAAACAATGCCTTTATTGTGCATTGAAATTTTGAATGTTGAAAATGGTAAAATCGATTTGTAGTAGCTTACTCGATGGACACTAGTTAACTTAGGAGACTAATAGCTTGACCGGTATACACTAGGTGGAGACGGTTCCGAGTTCGATTCCCGGCACTGACCCTTGTTTATTAGTTCGAAATATGCCGCTCGAGTTTTAAAAAAAATGAGGTAGCTACGAGATAGGCCAATATCATAACGTATGGAATTTATATAGAATATTATCATAATGCATGGCTATAATGAGACAATAAGATATATTTCGGGGTCGTTGACTCGTATCTGTATACGAGTCAACGACGAGTGGTGTACAGAAGCTGTAACTAAGAACGAGGTGGCAAAGGGGCCGGGGGACAGAAAAAAGAAAAAAGAGCGGTAGCGTATTTAGAACTCGCGATCTTCAAGGGACGGGGGGGACGAAACCAATGCATTGATCACAGCGAGTCGGTATTAACTCGCCCACTGATATGTGTTGCCGCAGCTCCCCTGTGGCTAACGGCTTAGACGAAGAGCGCTCACACGGAGCGGATCTGTGAGTCAGATCGTTACGTCTGGCAGCGTGAGTCTATACATTGGAGACGGTGGTTGAGGGGGGAGGGGAGGGGGTGAGCTATTCGATTCCGTATTTATACGGTCGCTCCGCTTGATATCAACATTTATATATGAAAAGAGGGGGCAAACCACAAGCAGTCATGATTATTCAAGATTAGAGATCGGAACATTTTATTTTTACAAATCTTCATATATTTTTGTAGTCCTTGCTAGCACACACACATACCAAAAAATAAGCGAAAATATAATGTAAAACGTAGACTAGTAGTCATACATTAGATGAATTAATTTTTTAATTCAGTTTAACTTTTGATTGGCGTTCAATCGAACTTCACAATTTCGAAATGCAACTGTATATTGCATCAGTCGTAACATCAATTAAATTAAAATTTAATTGAAACCATCTGCATCCTATAAACTAAATTACAATTGACACAGTACAATGTATAGTGTCAATTAAATTTTGATTATATTGCACTATAGGTTAATTAATAGTTTGGTTAGCACACCAGGGAATCAACAGTAGAGATCCCCCCGCGTAGCTAAAAAAAGAATCCAATGCTCGTATACACAAAGTGTGCGCCATACAATGTTTATTCCGCAATACAAAAGAGTAGTGTGTGATTGCCACCTGTCGGGGGCAGCTAATGCATTCGCTCTCAATAGACTCGCGTGACATTCCCAACCATACACAACTCACGACGATGGAAACAAATTGCATTTTTCTGTCGTGGAATGGCGCCAGTCCAAACAGGATTGTCCGCGAGTCACAACGACATACGGCCTTGTCGTGGTCGCGGACAACGACGAGAGCAGGAAAGGGGAGGAATATTAAATTTCATTTACGTTTCGGTCGCATGTCATCTTCAATGATCCACAAGTTAAACCGAAACGCTATATTATCTCTCACGCATGCCTGCAAAGCCAAGATTTACAAAGAGGCAATGTCAGCGATGCACTGGCGGAAGACGCAATAGGTGTTGGGTGCGGCAACCTGCGGCCCGCTACACCTAGGGAAGAACTTCGCAAATTAAATTTTACATAGGTCTGTATCTTCATTCATTCGAAAACCACCACTCATGCTTCCTTTCTAAAACATGGTTTCAACATTTAATTTTATTATAATATAGTATTTAATTATACTTGTTTTATTTTCTTTAATACTTATTTAATTTTCTTCAGTATTTATTAAATTTCCTTTAATACTTATTTAATTGTCTCTAATACTCCATTTAATTTTTTATAATGCTTCATTTAATTTCCTTTAAAAATTACTTCATTTTCTTTAAGCCTTTTATATTCTGTTATTTTATACTGTGAGAAACACCAGCCTTACAGATGACTCACGTTTCGCTAAAACCTTATTTTGCCAATGACAGTGGATTGATCCTAGATTCGGAGCTCACACTACCAAGTACTCAGAATTGTCCACAGGATTGGGACCCACAGTTCTCAGAATTGCAGAAGGGTTTGAATTCTATCCGTAGGGCGTCGCTGGTGAACCCGCTACAATATTCGCTACGCTGTTGCGCCCGTTCCCCGAGCCACACACAATATATGGAGTGTAATAGGCATTTTTTGGACGTTTGCCTTTGATATACACACAATGTACTGCGCGCGATAACCGAATCTGCCATAAATCAAAAGGAGAAAAAAGGGGTCACACCGACCAACGGTCGCTTGTATTCCTAATGCGGATGCAAAGAACTTGGTGGGATAGAAGCTAAATGATCTCGTTGGATTGGCAAAATCGCTTGGTTCTGGCCACCTGATTGTGTTGGAAAATGACTGATCGTAATTTTTTATTATTGAGGCTTTCTAATTTATTTTTTTCTATCTTACAGATCTTTAGATACCTTAAAATGTGTCGCTTTGCCAAAATTTAGTTTTGGTCTCTGAAGTTTAACCAAATAGAATCTATAAATGTATTGAAATTTCTGAAACACGTTGAACTGACTAGGGTATCATAAATATATCCAATATTGGAAATAGTATCCAAACCTATAACATTTTGCAATTACTATAGTGCACACTCTGTATACACTCTAAGAAATAAGTAAACTAAAAATAATCTAATACTATAAGACTGAAAATGGTGTCCTTCTGTCCGTGTGAAGCCAGCACGTGACCTAAAC
>JAUJYS010006560.1:0-10232 GCA_033995665.1 Melogona broelemanni | reverse complement strand
GAGACATGAGGGTGTAGTAATCCTGTAGTGCACTAGGCACTACGGTGATTTAAAAAAAAATAAAAAATAAAAAGTTGAGGTCACAACGCGGTGAGTTCGGTTATACACAGAATACAATTGACATAGGCAAAAAGGCCACGAAACACTAACATTTGTTTCGGAGAAAGCCTGTCATTGCGTATTCATGTAATCACGTTGCTCAGAAAGGAATTCGCACACGTATGGAGAATTATAAAAAATAATGCCAGGCGTAATTTCGATAAAACAGAAACTGACGTCCTAACTCCTCGATATCAAAGACAGGTTTTCTAATATTCAGTTGTGGAAGGACATTCTTGCAATTGATAATGTTTTATATTTTCCGTCCGACACGTTGAATTCTATGTAATAATAATAATTACTTTAATTTTTTTTTTTAAGTAGTACATGTACATAAAAGTAAGAAAAGTGCCCGAATTTCAAAAACAAATTGTAAATAACTCATAGAAGTTTCAAATGTTGTTTTTTTTTCTAAATAATTCTTCTCGATTTCCCCCTACATATCCTATTTTTCCAACTTTTCAGATGAACACGAACTTAATTTTGCGCTCATGTTACTTTTGCTGTTCCCCTTCGGACGGTTCAAATTTTTGTTTACATGTTAACACCATTTTTTTTTTCAAAGTAAACAAAATGTCCTAAAATTCTAATTTTTACTCGCACATTGCGCAATTCACCGTTTTTTTTTCTACGAAAAGGGGTACGAAACAGTCAACGTTTCCCAATAAAATTGCCCCACATTCGGCCCTACAGCTAAACCAAACAGACGCAGCTCCCCCAACACCATCCCCTCCCCAGCACCACCACCAAACCCAACGACAACCGTAAACATATATAAATGGATCCTAAATACACAAACAGAACTCTTTCTCACGCGCGGTTCGGGCGGCACCGCGCCAGCAACACGGGAGCCGAAAAAGACGCAGACTACTAATACGAGAGAGTGGCTCTCTCGGGCCCGAGCGAGCACTGAGACCGGATTATAGTCGGGGATTGGTAAACACGGCGGTCGACGGGGTGGCTCAACGCTATAAAAGCAATTGCCGAAAGGGCGCTTTGCAGGTGCTCTCGCTGTTCCCTCGTTCCAACACAACCTCCCCCGGGGCGTGGAACTCATCCGTTTCATCGTCTCATCCTCCTTCGATGATGAGTTCTAATTCGGAAATTCCCATAAATCGCAATTCGTATAAAAAATTAAATTTTCTTTATCGATTTTTATTTTACTGAAATTATTTAACTTGTTTATAGTCTGGGTTCGAATTTCACTCTGGGTGAAATAAATTTATCGAATCAATAAAAATCCGTTCTGTCCGGAATATGAAACTGATGAAATAAGCAGAAATTTTGTGCGGCGTGCGTTGTAAAATTTTGTGTGGTGTGCGGAAATATGTTTTAAAAATTACTAATATCGGCAAATTTGCAATTGCTTACAAGCTGTAATGCTCGCATACATTTAAATATTATAAAGAAGATAAAAAATAGAAGTTGTTCAGGTTTCTGTGTAAAATAAATAATTTAAACAAAAATAGGAGATATTGCAATTTCTGCTCTTCAGAATTTTGTTATTTGGATATATGAGGAAAAAAAATTCACAAAAAATATATTAAAATTCTGTTCAGAATTCTCCAAAACTTCTCCAACTTTTGAATAAATTCTCCTGCCAAAATACATTTCCCTAACTTCCCTCCTCGGGATCGGTTCATTTTCGGGTACGAACACTAGTATAGCACTACAGGAGTCAGTAACCCCCGTGTTGCTACATCAATGTACGAGGGAAACGTCTCCACCAGAAACACCCAGGCACGACTAAACGAGAGTCCCGCGACGGGAATCGAACCCAGGACCATCGCACCACTATGTCCACATTTCGTATAATATTTTTGATACGACGCGGGCATTCACAACAAACACCCCGCGCACAACCATATGCCCGCTACACAAGTTGAACGGCGCAGCGCTGCACCACCAGTTTGTTTGTGTAGGCGCATTTCGGGTTTAGGATTCCACTAAAACGGCTCCGATTATACGAGAACGAAGCTGCAAAAAACCCCCCCCGAGTGGAAAAGCCGTGTTTATTTTCATAGAGGCCACACCCCCGAGTGATAAATGCTTCCGAGCTGCGACCAGAGTTTCACTTTTTTTTTTGTGGTGGCCTAACTAAGCGGGGTTTAGCGCAGCGATAGCTAAATGAGCAAAGTGTTCGGCGAATAATATTTGACGGCTAAAGTACTTAAAAAAATAAAATTGATTTAATCAATTTTTATTTTAAAATAATAGACAAACAAAAATTGATTTAATCATTTTTATTTTCAAAGATTATTTACTGCGCAAAATATTATTCTTCGAGACGTCCCATTCAACCATATTCAATTCGACTTTACCAGTTGACAAAAACTAAGTCCAGGACAGCGTCGAAGGAAATGAGAACAGAGTGACCTCTAGATCATTTTTCGATCAGCGCTGTTTTGGACTAAGATGCCCTGTTTCTTTGAATTCAAAGACGTCGTACATGAGTATGATTTCAGATAAGGAAACAAAAGAGATATAAAAAAATATCAAACAATAAGCTGAAACATTTATTCAACCTAAACAATCGATAATAAACATCGACATGACATAGATAAATATGAAATCATACATACACTGAATCTTTTGGATATGTCCACAACGAATTACTCCGGAAGCAATTCTCTTTCATCCCCTAATGTCGGTCTTGAATGAAAAATTAAAAACCAAAATTAGCTATTAATTTCACAAACATGTTAACAACGATCAATTGCATTTTTAAAAACACTACAGCCATGGAATTTCTCGGGGCGATTAATTTTTTTTCTTAATAGCAAACCACGTGGTCAGTCGTGATGGAATTGAATTTCGGCGGACAAGTCCATTAACGACGTCACGGAAATAAGAATTAAAAAATAAAATAAATTGATTTACCTGCAAGCTGTTCAATATATGTTCCAGCGTCTTGACTTGCTTCGGCTCGTGGCAATCCACCATCACGGAACAGACCATATTTTCGAGGAGCACTAGATGCTCCGGCGAATGTTCTTCTGCAAATTGAGAGCGATTGCTTTAGTTACCCATTATAACAACTTAACAGGCTCTATGAAGGGATTCCGTTAAGTAAGTTAATTCATTAAATAAACGCACAATTTCATAGTAAGATCAATTTTGTCAAGCTTCCATCTTTAATTATTCCACACGATTGAGGAACTTAAGATGATTATGATTGAAGGTTTGGTAGACAAAATACACATCTCATTTTTATAAAATAGTGTAAAACATGGATTTCACAAAGCACCCTTTTGGTTGCTTCTATTATTAACTACTTCAACCAATTTAATTTATCCCAGAGAGGGATTCCAATCCAGGATCGAAATCTGGACAGAATGCCGATTTTCATTATTCGACAGATAACCCGCAGACACTGGCATCGTTGATCATTAGCAGAATCACACAATCGTATTCACGCATGATTATACACATACAAAAAAAAAAAAAAAAACACGTCAAATTGTTTGTGTAATTATACTATCAGCCGACTGGACTACAGTCGTACAGACCCTGTTTACACAACATTTGTTTTTGCACGTTTTGCGAAGGCGCCCAGTAAGAATTTTCGCCGGACGTCTTTCATATGCAATCACGAATCTCTCGTAGGAGACGTGTTACGTGCGTGGACAATTGACAAAAAATAAGTTACAAACAGCAGCAACGTTAAAAAAACAAAGGTAAGCAGATTTAACTCACCGTAGGCTACAACGAGAAGTCTCTTCACGATTTCGTCAGACAGGCAGTCCACGTTCATAAGCCCAGCAACTTTGGCCTGAAAATTACTGCGAAATGGAGAGATTGGGAGAGAAATTAGATATCGAAACATTTTAAATCATTGGACGAAATATTTAAAAAGAGTCAAATTGTAGTTTCAATTAGTTCAACGGGAGATAACATCTTCCGCAAGACAAACATGCAATTACAAGTAAAATACAATTATAAATGAATGTGCAGGCATGTTTAATTCATAGCCAATTATTATTAAAATCTAGGGGCCAAATTGGAATAGTTTCAAGAAAATATTATTTTTTTCAAAATAAAAAATATTTTACACGGGTACATGTAGAAGATGCCTTCCAGCGAAATTAAATTGAGGAAACCAGGAACAAATTCCAAAAATGTCAATAATATTTTATGGGTCTACCTTTGAGCTTGGCCATGGTTCAATCCGTCCTCCAGAAACGAGGTGACAATATCCAACAGCGGTGGCAGCAGATTTGCGGGAAGCGATTTATTTTTCCAAACGGCAGACACTATCGCCAGTATGGCGTGAAGACACCTCGTTGGAAAAACTTTATTAGAAGTCTGCCAAAGGCAAAACAATAATCCATTAACACAATACCCAGTAGAACAATCAGGACTACAATTAAAAATAAAAATTTCATTCCATTTCGTTTGACACACTCAGAAGCTATTTTTAACAGTTGATTTTTTTTCATGAAAGCACATGCAGTTTTACTATGATCTAAAGAAGATCCTTATTAGTCAGAAATTTTGTATTAACGATCATTAATTTCCGTTTTACGCGATTAATGCAGCGCTGGCTATTTTAAAAACAGACTTTAATATAAAGCAAACATAAAAAAACACAGTTTTAATAAAATGATGAAAGAAAAAACCTGAGTCTGTGACAAAATCAAAATTATGCGTAAATAAAAACGAATTTACGTTTCCACATGAAGTAACTTACAACGGTTGTGGCATTTTACAACAACCGAGGGGAAAAAAACCCAACCGTACCAGTAAATTGCCCAAAAAGGTGGCAACCAAGGCATCCGAGAGTCCACTCAAAGAGGCCAACGACAACTTTTCAACGCCAAACTACAAAAAAAAAAACCCGGCAAAACATTAAAAAAAAACATCATTCATAATTATTTTCGTTATGATGCGAAATCCAAATTTCTCTGTTGGTGGTACCTGCGTTAAGGTAGAGTGAAACTGCAATACATCGGGCGAATCTATCACAAACTCGAATCGGTTTTGAAACCGAATCTCGCATCGCTCAGCATTTTCTGCGGTCGGCAGCGATTTGAGATAATCAGCGGAACAACCTAAAAATGATCCAAACATTCGTGTTTTTTTTTCTTCTTCTCAGCGCCAATTCTGGTTAAACCATGACGAGTGACCCGATAGACCAAGAACAATTGATTTAAAAAAATAATTTAATTCGTTATTTATTTCGGCCCCAAGTGGCTCAGTGAGTATGGTCACATTCTACTGAGCGGGTGGTCCCGGGTTAGATTCCCGGCGCAGGCTTTCGTTTGTTCGATCCTGTGGTACTGGCGTCACCCCTGAGCTTCCATTAGGGAGTCCAGAGCTTAGGGGTGGATCCTGCAGCCTGGCTATTTCCAATCCCCTTCCCTTCCCTGCCCCTCACATATCACCATAGAGACACGAGGGTACAGTAATCCTGTAGTGCACTAGGCAATACGGTGATTTAAAAAGAAAAAAAAAAATTCTGGACGGCCTTGTTTTATTCGACTGCAATATTGATCTTTGCTTCGCCTTCACAAAATGTCGTCTGCTGCAACCCTACCCCCATAGCTGATGCCTTGGCAGAGACATTAGAAATATTCCCCTGTCCGGATGCTTGAAGTGAAAACAGCGGGCAGTCTACCGTTGCCATCATCTACTAAACCTACTCTACATTCAGGGAGCGACCTGATAATTTTGGCCTACCCGAGGCTTCAGACTGTACCAGACATACCAGACCTCAGACAGTACCTTCCGAAAGAAGGCGTGCGTACGAATTTCTATCCCCAAAAATTGCTAAGGTCTCTCCGGAATTGAACCCAAGATCACGGACATAGTAAGCGAAAACCACCACCGGCACTCAGAACGGCATCTCAGAAAGCAGTTTCGAAATCTTACCTAGCGTCACGCTGAGAACGAAGCAGAGGTAACCGTCGCACGTCTTCTGATATCGGCTGTCGGGCAGATCGTTTAGACACCTGCGAAGCGATAAATAGTCAGGGAATGAACAGCCTATTAAACAAACTACGTCCGTACAAAGAATATAGTTCGTCCACAACTCGTCTTACCGAACGGTCAGCAGGTCCATCAGGTAGGAACAGGACGACAGATTCAGTTTGCGGTCGATACACAGGCGGGCCAGTACCGACAGGATGCGCTTGTTGACCGAGGGCAACCAGTAGATGTAGTTGAGGATGATTTTGCTGGCCTCCATAGCGCTGCGACCCGGCTCCAAAGGCAGCACTGGCAATCTCTCTTCGTTGTACATGAAAAAAAAAAAGTAAATTAGAGAACGACCCTCAGAGGTGGACGTGGCGTTTGATGACGCTTCGCTCGAAATCAGGTCATATCCCACAAACCCTCCAAAAATTAGGTAAATATAATATTAATCTCATTAATATATGTACGGAAGGCCCGAAAAATCGGATAGAGAGCGCTGAATTACGGCTGCTATTGTATTCGTAAGCCTGCGATATTACGATATTTGGATTGGGTAATTGCCGCGTCGTAGCATTATGGCAATATGTGGGGATATATGGGACCAGCCTCTCCCCCAAGGGGCGATCTGGTAATCTTACTTTTTCGGTTAAATTAATTTAGACTTCTGACCTAGGTAGGGATCTTTAGCCTGTACCTGACAACGTACAGGAACGGGTCTCACGGCTTTACTTCCATTTTAAAGGAAGGTACGAATTTTTCTCGCACGAAAAATTCGGGAGGTATCGGCCGGAATCACGTGCATATAGTAAGCGACAACGCTCACTACTACACCCCGAGGCCTTGTTGTTATGCAACATAAAAAAATACAATACTAGCTGACTTAGCAACATTGTCTCACCTAATAACTCCGGATACAGGTCCTGCATCCGGAACAGGAAATCCAATTGGCCGAGTGCGCCCATCTGCCTGACAATCTCCAGGCTCTCCCAAGGAATCACCTCGGCCTTCAGCAGATCGTCGCCGAAACGGACAACCCAAGCGTTGATCAGTTTTTGCCTAGAAATAAAAAAAAACCAAAACTCGCCATTCATTTTTAGAACATCTCAATGAACGGCATTTTAATTTTTTTTTGCAGACACCAAAAGCTCAACCAGGAGCATATATAACAATTTGTGTGTGTAATTATACTATCAGCCGACTATGCTCAAGTCAAACGGACCCTGTTTACACAACATTTAATTTTGCACGCTTTGCGATGCCGTCCGGTAATAATTTCGCCGGACGACTGAATTTTTTTTTGGAGCAAACCACGGTTCTCTAAAAAGAGTCGTGTTAACGTGCTTAATTCTTCGTCGACAACAAAGTCGACAGAAGTTCTGAGACCATCTGGCGGTTTCTTAATTAAACAACCTACCTGAATACAATCTCCTTCTTTGTCAATACAATGTCGCTCAGTATTTTCAGATAGAATCGGTGTACTTTTGTGCCCGCCGGAGCTCTTTCGAAAGTGCTAATAAAGCTGTCCAGCATGTCTAGCAATAAAGAGAAGTGGGATCAATCAGAACAAAAGAAAAATAAGGTGAAATGCTGACCAAATATTTACCAAAACACTGGCATTCAAACATCTTCAAAATATTAATCATGTTAAACAAAACCTTTTATTTAAGGCTTCTTTTTTATTTTGCTTGTATAACATTTTTTTTTGTATACATCTGTACATGTACTGTATAACCTTGTTTTACGTACTGTACATGTATAACCGTTTTTTCGTATAAATATTTAACCTTTTTTCGTATAAATGTTTTTTTTCAAATGCATAACTTTTTTCCCGCATACATTTAGAATCATTTACTTTATTTTATTTAAATCATTTGCGTTTTTCTTTCCGTTTCTTTCTCTATTTCACGAAAAAAACATATCAAAGAACGAAAAATAAAAGATTCCATACAATTTCAAACAATTTCTATCAACCATGGCGGTGGTCAAAGGACTATTTCAATACTAAGATGCACTTTTGATTGATTATTTTGGCAAGTGCACCATTTTTGAGTAAATGATTACTTAAAACCATTGATGCCAAATATTAGATATACACTATAAGAACAAAGCAAAACTTAATTTTATGGCGCGACAGATACGAAAATCTCCTCCCCAAAAACTAACCTGTCTGGGTGGTCTCGGAAAGTTTAGGCATGCAGAGCACTCGGTGGACCACGCTCAGCGCGCTCTCCATGTTCTCGTTATTAACCAGCCGTTTGCAGTTGCTTTCCAACAGCGATCGAAGGAAGGCGACGGTTGGATCCAGACAATCATTGCCGTCGGCTCCGGGGTTAGCGGCGAATATTCTGACGCCTATGTCGCACAGGCTCAGGTTGAGCATGATCGCGCTCTGCGTGTAGGAAAGCCGTGTCGAAAAACGAGATAAAATTTACAAGAGAAAACGAGGTAATTTGTTTCAATTCTGGTAATCAGCATGTTGCGGTACGTCTGATTGATCAATAAATATTTTATACACCACATATTATGGAAAATGTTCAAACGGCCGGACTAAAATATTACCATCGCCTTTGGCGCGTTGACCTGCGCCTTGGCCTTTCGTTGCTGATTTATTTCCGAATAGGGAAATCCGCCCATACAGTGACTGATAAACGTCATTCCGAAGGCACCAATGAACCACTGGTGCTGAAACACGAAAAACCAACCTCATTATTTTGATTGAAACAGCTGAAAACAAAAATCCTGTTTGCTGCAATTTCTCACTAAACGACAAACAAAATTATCCTTAAAAATTGCTTCACAAGGATATTCGCCGATAGTACAACATTATTAAGAATTTTATCGTACAATAATTTTCATTAGGAGTAGTTATAAATAAAAAGTACGAACCGATGGCTCCGTGGGTATGGGGACATGCAACCAAGCTAACGGTCCCGGGTTCGATTCCCGGCGCAGGCCTTCGTTTATTCGTTAGCCTGGGGTACTGGCGTCACCCCTGAGCTTCCATTAGGGAGTCCAGAGCTTAGGGGTGGATCCTGCAGTCTGGCTATTCCAGCTGCATCCCTCTTTTCTTCCATTCCCCTCAAATATATCCAAAGAGACACGAGGGTGCAGTATTCCTGTAGTGCACTAGGCGCTACGAAGATTAAAAATAAAAAAACTCACAAATTAAATGCTACCAACGGAGATCAGGGAGACCTAACTATTGAATTTGTAACCACTACAAGAGGCTGTCATATTTTGAAAAGCGGAGGGCATCATAAAAAGGGGAAGACCAGTGGAGTGCTCAGGATTAATGCTGCAACAGCTGCGGATCAGTACTCGATTGACAATCTAGTCACCAGGGGTCAGACACGACTTGACGGTACTCGACACACAACAGGCAACGTATTTAAATTAAATTTGGGAGCTGACAAGCTCACCTACCATCTGTTCTCCCTTCTCGGCGCTGGCCCATCGGTCCAGCAGCTGCAGCAACATCTTGATGATCCCCACGATACAAGAGTAGAACTGTATCTTGTCGCACGGCGGCGTCTTCGTTTTGGCTGAAATGTTAAAAGGACAGCAGTATAAACAAACGTCCCGGGTGGTACAACGCCGCTCAACAAACCCGAGTTGGCACTAAACGGAGGTCGGTACTTACGAACGTTGACCGACATGGTGGTAGCCTCCACCCACATCTCAAAGAGCAGCGGCATGATGTTGCTGTAGAACGATTGCATGTGCTCGATGGTGTCGAAAAAGGCCTCCAACTGATTGCTACAAGAGAAAGTCGATACAAAAAACAAGTAAATAACAAAATAATTCGTCTTTTAAGTCACAACCATTTGTTTGCACTTAAAACTAAAGCGAGGGAGCACGCCGAGATAAATGTTAAATAAAATTACGCTCGAAAACTCAAATTCGCACATCGACATGAGGACATCACATGAACATGTACACCAACTTGAACATGAAACAATCGTACATCGACATTAGGACAATACAAAGCGTACATCGACATGAGGACAATTTTTTTTAGTACGCATTGGATTCGATCCCAGGACATTTGAATCCAATAATGGCTACCATAACCATTCCACTACTTCAGGCTTCTAGAAATTCAACGATTGTTTTGAACGTGTCCTCCCCCAGTGGGTATGGTCGCATTCTACTGAGCGGGTGGTCCCGGGTTCGATTCTCGGCGCAGGCTTTCGTTTATTCGATCCTGTGGTACTGGCGTC
>JAUJYS010006559.1:0-10233 GCA_033995665.1 Melogona broelemanni | reverse complement strand
CCAAAGAGACACGAGGGTGCAGTATTCCTGTAGTGCACTAGGCGCTACGGTGAATTTAAAAAAAAAAAAAAAAATACTTCCACAATTAATTACTTAACTGCTTACCAGAATCGTTCCATTTTCGTTGACAAAATCGCCCGACCCTTCGAGGGAGAACACCACATTCTGGTCGAACCGATTGAGGTAGACCAACGACGTATTGGTAGAGGCCACGGTCCTCGTCTTCAGCCAATCGGACGCCAGCTGGAAGTCCAGACTGGAAGCCGGGTGGGTGGCCAACAGGCGCATGGTCATTCCTATAGTGCGAAGACCGGCTCCGCCGCCGGCGATTCCGGCGGGTGCCGCCACCGATACGTCCATCAGGTTGGCGCTCATCACCAACCGGTCCTCCTCGTGGGTAGAGTAGTCCAGACTCAGTTTGCTCTCGAATAGTTCGTGGCCGTAGCCAAAGGTGACATTGGCGGTCAGTTCCACATCCTGGGGGAAGTAACGTGAGGCGATCAGATATAGCCAGAAAATATATTCAATCGTGTAGGGCCCGTGCTGGATAGGAACGGAGCGGGAACGTTCCGTTCCTAGGAACGCGTTCCCGAAACGAAACGTTCCCTGTAACGTCTTCGTTCCTATTTCTAGGAAGGAACGTTGGGAATGGCTCAAAGTCTATTTTTTTAGGAACTGAAACATAAGTTTGAATGATAAGTTTTTGTTTGTACTCGATACATTATTAGAATGCGATAGACTTTAGCATATCATAATTTTAAAACGCCAAAACCAATTTGGCTTTTCAAAATGTAACCATCATCTTGTGACTAATTATGCTCGAATTTTATAATTTTTCAAATTGTTAAGGAAGATTTGAATATGCCTTACGATTCGTAATTTGATAGCAAATAATTATCAATTTTTTATTAATTAACTAATTCATTTTATTTATTTCGCTAATAAGGTTTGAAATGTTAATAATGATCAAGGTAAAAATGGTTAGAAAATAAAATAAACAAAATAACTAAAGTTCCTTCCATTTCAGGAAGCAAAAACGTTTCTAACTGAATTTCCCTGAAATCATCCCCATGTGCCACAATTACACTATCCTGCTTAATTCACCAAAATAACACGCAGACACTTCTTAGATTTAATTTACAAAAAAAATTATAACTCACCCGAGGCAACCGAGGATGCCGCAATCCAACCTGTAGCTTGTGCTGCCGTCTATGTTGATTACTGGTGTCATTGAAATCGGCGTAGAGACGAATCCTCTTCTGATCGTTCCTGGCCGAATCCCACTTAAAGTCCAACTCCGCATGGGTGGCCCTAGGCCTCTGCACCACATCGGCCACGCACACGATATGGCGACCAGGATGCTCCCAGTGAAACCCAACATCCCGCCTCGTACCACTCCATGCTGTA
Organism: Melogona broelemanni; assembly: GCA_033995665.1. NCBI lineage: Eukaryota > Metazoa > Arthropoda > Diplopoda > Chordeumatida > Chordeumatidae > Melogona > Melogona broelemanni. Next base: position 8,826 of record JAUJYS010006559.1, on the reverse strand, counting down.
CTGGAATGCGCCCGAGTGCTAAAGTTCTGCGCCCGAGACCACAGATTGTATGCCATCAGGGTCGACCTTGCTCGACCCCACTTCAGATCGAACGCATGAGTGAAATTGGAACCAATCTTCTCGTAAAACGCATGCATTCCACCTTCGTGTTTCGGATGCCTGAAGTCGAATCGGGCTTCCCGACCGTGAAGCAGGTAATACACACCTAACTCCACCCCCACCCCATTGGCCAGCCGCTCCTCCAGATTCCAGACCACGCTGGAGTTGACGGTCCACCTCTGGGAATTCCGACATGTCAGGGCGGATATGCTGAACGGCTGCCAGGGATTGTCAAGGTGAAAGAGCACGGTTTTGTTCAGCCAATCAGCGTCGCGTGACGTTAGCCATTCCAGCGCGCCAACCACTAAATTCTGTCCATTGACCACTACGTCGACGCTGCTGACCAATCCGTTGGTGTCTTGCTCCAGGAAGGCACGACCATCCACTTGCCGGACGATGGCAAACGGCCTGGTGATGTTGAAGCTGGCTCGTTTTTGAGCGCTGCTGGAGTTTCCCTTGACTTGGATGAGGGCCACCATCTTTCTGGCGTAGTGTACCGCCAGACGACTTGCTATTTCTGATTTTCCTGCTGGCATTTCATTGGCAGCACCCATGCCAATTTGGTTAGCTCCTGGAAATGGAGTGTCTACAAAAAGTTCTCCATTGAAGTGGCGCCATCCACTGTAGTTCCAAAAACCCTGCGCCTCCCAGGGTGTGCCTTTTGACAATATATCCAGGAAGCAGTTTCTGGGGACTGTTCCAATACCTGGAAGGCCATCCACAGCTATTGAGTCAATCCCGCAGAGCACCGAAAATTTCGTCTCACCGCTGGAGTGCACCTTTGGCAGAATTGATTTCTGACCCTCATCCGATGGCCTCCATCGACTGTCGACCCCCACATCAAAAATGCCGCCAGTTTTGTTGTAATGCGCACCGGCGCTCATTGACACGCCATCAAACACGACGTCACTACGTGTGTCAGCGGCATAGGTATTCAGGTTATACTCGATCCTCTGAGCAATGCTGATATTTTCATAGCCATCGAATGGTGTGTCTACGTAGATGGCTAAATTAAATATCTCATTCAGTCGGTGTCTGGTTTCCACACGAGAGCTGAACTTGTGGTAGCCCTCGATGGGAACCACAGTGTCCAAATGCACAACAATGTTGTCCCATTCCTTTCCCGTTTGTCGTGCGTATATTCTGAATTTATCCAGCTCTTTCAAGGTGGACATGGCGTCAATGTAAAAGAATATAGCTCCAGCTGGCTCGTCAAGCTCGTATTCAGCCTCGCATGAAAATGAATTGGATGGCAACACCGCAACAGACGATCCCTGTAATCCCTTATCGGTGTTAATCAGCTGGGCACTGATATTGTACGGCAGAGATTGGCTATTAAACAGAGGTGAGTAAGCTACAAAAAGAGCACTGAACGATGCAGACTCAGCAGATGAAAGATTCAGTTCCAGGTGATGGCGAATTACATCAGATTCCTGCGCATCCAATTTTGCATACAGTCCAGCACTCCTAGCATCACTTGATGGAAGACGAATGAACAAATCGGCTTTCACAGGATTGCGCAACAACAATAGTTCTGGTGAAGATAGAGACCCAGAAATGTGACAGTCTGTGGGTGGGCCCTTCATTTGAGCACGAAATGTTACAGGTTCCTGTTTTTCAAGTTTGAAAGATCCTCCTAGTGAATAATCGTGTTGAACTGGTATTGCTTCAAACTGTATTTTCATTTCTTTCACTTTCCATGAAGTCACTGGAGCATCCGAGGTCATTACCATTGTGAATCCAGTGGGCTTCAAATTAAACTGGGTCTGCAGACTAGCCAGCCGTCCCACTGATGAACTCAGGTTAAGTGTTCCTCTTGACCGTACAGTTTTATCCGACGATAGATTAGGAAAAGGATCAAGGGTGCCATCGAATTTTAGACTTTGTAATGAGTCAAAGGGTAAGGTGGCGTTAATGATAACCTCATGTTGCTGCTGGCCTTTTGCTCGGAAACTGCTGTATAGCGATCCTTTGGAAACAGTTGCTAACGGTGTTTCAAAATGAAATTCCAAATCAGTTTTCCGTCCTCTATATTTCACATCTCCTTCTAATCGCCATTTAAAAGTTTCATATTCCAGTCTGATTAATACCAAACGGTGGTTTGGACGTGATTTGAAGGTACAAACGATGATTGCTGTTGGTATAATTGGGGAAGTAGATTTTATACCAATTGACAAATCAAATGGTGAGCCAGATAGCGAGTCTTCATTGAATGATATTGTTGCTTCTGCAAGATCTGCTCTGTTCCAACGAGCAGTTGTCTCCACTGTTGTCCTCTTGGAAGCCAAATCTCGTGATAGCCGTATTGTAGTATCTAATATTCTGATGTACTCTAATGGTGTCTGTAGTGATAGGGCAAGCGTGGATTCACTGCTACTGTGACTCGGCTTCAGCATCAGGGCCAGTTTCACTGCTTTCTTGGTACCCCAAGTAGTGGATGCCTTGAACCCCTTCAGTGGCACTCCCCAACCAAAAGTAGTGTTTACATTGATGACTCCAACTAATGGATCAATAGTGGTGACAACAAGTCCTGCATTCATTGCATCATTGTCAAATGTGCCACTGCCTGCCAGACTTATGTTCCAATTTTCCCTCTGTACAAAAAAATAGGCCAACTTTTGGTGTGACCAGACATTGTAGCTGCCATCCAACCGAAACAGGTTGTAACCATCAGAGGGAGTCTGCACTGAAAGTTGCAGACGTGGGGCCATGTAATCAATGGCCAACAGTCCATCTACAGATACTCTGTCACTGTCTGTCCACTGTGTAGATAAATCAAAGTCCAATTCATCTCCTTTTATATTGTACATGCCAGCCAGAGACATTGTTTCGTATTGTGGGATAGGACTTTCCACATCAATTTTGAAATTCTTGTTTCCAGTCAAGCTTTTGACATAGATGGACACATTCATTACCTTGCTTTTTTCTGAAGCATCAATAGTCTGCAATCTGATCTTTGGGTGGAATTCAACACCATCATCTTGATGGTCAAAATAAAATTGCATCTTGTTTGGAAACCAAATACTAGAATACAATTTGAGCACTGAATTAACTCTTCTCATCCTGTCATTTTTTGATGGCAATTGGTAATTCATGTCCAAACTTGTTGAAACCAAAACGTCTTCTGCCACGCTCAGCTGTACACTGTTTTGCAATTGATTATTGCTCAGTGCTTGGTTGACAATTATTTGCACATGATCCAAATTGTCAAATGGCAAGCTAAGCACCAGAGAGTCCTCAAAATTGAGTGTATTTTGCATTGTTAGCGAATGGTTAGCTGTCATCACCGTGTCTCCCCAACCTCCATGCAAGATTGAATTATAAACAGACAAACTGCTGTCTTCCTTGTGGTGGTCAACTGTGGCAAATACATTTGGAAAGGATTTAACAGGGCTGTCCAATTTGAAATTTGCACTGAGGCTACGAGCTTTGGTTGGTGAAGAGAAATCCCACTTTGCATCTAGTTCTACACCAGCTTCTGTCTCACCCATGTTTCCTTTCAGCCTGGTATTGATAAATGTACTTTGAATTTGGTTGACCAATGACAAGGTGGTATTTTCCAGGCCAGTTATTGGTGTAGTGAGCATTGTACCGAAATGAAAATCGGCCATGGACTTGTATTCACCATCAATTCCTAAAAATGAAGTTGAATTTTTCCAGTTCCCTGACAGGTGCCCATTGAAGCCAGATTCAGACCTGCGATACTCCAATCCAGATCCACAGGTGACCAGTGGACTCACAATATCAACACTACCGCCCACCACCATCCTATTGTCCAATCGCAGGTTGTTACCATCAATGGTAATGATCGTAAGTTGATCATGAGGCATGAGACCCCGAACAAGAGTCCTAAATCCGTGTTCAGTCTGTGAGTGGTTCAGCATTGCAGTGACATTGGCGAAACCCTCCAGTGGCATGTTCAACGACATCAATCCCGTAACCCGATAGTCAGCTCCACGCCTCACAGCCTCACCAGTGGCCACAAAGTCAATCAACTTGTCACCATTCCACAACAAGAGTAGGCCATCATCCAGTCTCTTATTGTACAGCGAGTGCCGAATACTGAAGTTCAGGTTTTGGAAGGCATCAAATGGAGTTGTGACATTAATGCCAGCCATAGCCCGCTCATACCGTGAATCCGGCTTGATGCCATGCAGCTGCACCATCACCCCACTGTGGGGCGACCACTGCACCCTGGCCAGTGTTTTGATCTCACTGGCCGCCATATCGTGACCAAGTTTGATCACCACATGCTCGAGGCCCTCAAATGGGGTGCTGATGTTGGTGGTGGCATCCACAAAATGTTGATTACGGTGGCGCCAAGTCTTCCCGGCAGAGGCCACCTGGAAAGGATACTTCCTATTGATAGTAGCAGCACCATCAGACTTCCAGCTGAGGCCATCATCCGAGTGGGTCACATTGACAGCCACCATCTCCAGGCCAGCGAGTGGCGTGAAGAGGTCGAGGGTGGCAGTGACATCGCGTCGGTTACGGGGGCTGTGGACGCGAAGGTTGACATCGACACCCAGCTTGCGGGCGCCAGCCCACTCCACCAGGACGTGGGTCCCCTGGGCGAACATGATGGGAGCTATGTGGTGAGAGCGGTGGCTTAGCTCCAAGTGGATGGCGCGCTCGAGGTAGGATAGTACCATGGCGGTGGCGCGCTGATCGGGGAAGCGGTGATGAGAGCCGCTGAAATTGAAGCGCTGGGTGGGATCGCGGTTTGCGTCCCAGGCTATGTTGAAGATGAAGGCTTTGGTGTCGTAGAACATCTTGAGACTGGTGTCACCTATGGAACAAAGATGGAGAATTCAATCGTGAGAATTTTTATAAGCATTCGAAAAGAAAATTATCAATCGAACTGATAATGCAAAATTTCAAACTGCTAAACTGAACCCGTATCACCTAATAAACAACCGAGAACTTAATCTAAAAAAATTCAAGAAAGTGTATGCAATCCTGACAGGTGTCAAGTTTTCACTTTAGTATACCGATTGAAAGAGCGACTGCACTGGCACCCTGCAGAAAATTGATTTTTTATTTTCCTCAAAAATAAAATTGTGTCCCCGGTATCAGCATTAACAAGTCGCTAAAGTGATACAAAATCTAATCCAAAAAGCGTAAAATGGATCGCGCATTTCAGCAGATCGCCGATTTTCCGCGTGAAAAGTTCCTCATTATCACATTATTAATGCATTGATGCATTAGTTACCAAATATCGTGAGCGACATTGAGTCCGTTTGAAAAAATAAATATATTTCTAAAATTAACTGAGATAGGCAAATTTGGCTAAAAATAAAATGTATCCCATTTCATTGCTAATGGAATATCTAATATAGATATACCATTTGGGGCACTCACCCATGATCCGTCGACCACTATCAGTGATGACATCATAGGACAAAGCTTTCACGTCGCCGGTATCCAGCTTGCCCTTGCCCCGGAAGGTAGCCTCCTCCCGTTGAATAGCGAAACTCAGGTCGTACTCGAACTGCTCCAGCCGCATGTACTGGCAATCGCCATTGAAGTGGAATTGATCGTCGTAGTTGGCGTCCACCTGCAGCTGGCCGCTCTCTTCGGCCACGAAGACCGAGGCCTGGGCGCGTAGGGGAAGTGAACCGACGGAGTGGACGCGGAACGATTGGTTGATGGTGGTTTTGGAGCCGCGATTCAGGTAGAAGATGCTGGCGTTGAAATCGCCGAATGGCCGGCCCAGGCTGACCACCGTGGCGTTGTACTGCTGCAGAGGGTCTTCAATCACGATAACTGAGAACTGGTTCATCACCTGATGGAAAATGGACACGATTGATTTTGGTGGAAATGAGAATGAATTGAGATATTTGTTGTGAAGCTTTGTCTATAAATTACTAAATTTTGATTTGCTTTTGTTTTTTCCCCCCTGTTTTACTATTTCTGAGGGTTGATGCCTACATAAATAATAGATTATTATATATTTAATATTACAAGTATTGTATTATTACAATATAATACATTATTTATCTTCCTATATATACGCTAAACTCCCCGACAAGCCGTTCCAGTTCCTCGAAAAAAGGAACTAAATCGTTCCTAGTGTTCCTCATAAAGGTTGCGGAAAAAAACAACTTTATTTTTCTCCTAGCGCTGTAGCCGTTGGTTTACAAAGTTATAAAAACTCAAAATCGCCTCAGATCATGACGATAGCTCACACCTCTCTTCCCTCGCCCCAACGTTCCACGTCCTGTATCATTAATTGTTTTAGTTGCCTTTCAGTAGTAAGTTGGAAATCTTTGCTAGCTAAGATATTTGCAGTATCCGTTCTGCAAATATCTGGGCTGCTAGAGATTTCTATTTTTATAAATTTTAATGATTTCTTACGAGTATAATAATTATCACCAGACGGCTGATGAGCTTTTTGGTGTGATGCCAAGCGAAATCGATCCTGTCGTAACCATGGTAATTATTATCTAATTTTAAATTAAATTTTCTGCAGGTAAAAACTATGTGGATAAGTTGGTGCGAGAGTTGGAGTGAGTGAGTCGTGGTCAGGGTTTGAAAAGCGGTCAAATAACATCATCACTCATCTGTATAGACTTTCCATTTCGCGGCTAGTGTTTCTCGAAAAAAGGAACTAAACTATTCCTAGTGTACCTCGGAAAAAAGGAACTAATCCGTTCCTTCCTGGAAAAAGGAGCCTAGGCGTTCCTAAATTCCTAGGAAAAAGGAACCTAGGTGTTCCTAAGTTCCTAGGAAAAGGAACCTATACGTTCCTAAATTCCTATGAAAAGGAACCTTGGCGTTCTTAAGTTCGTAGGAAAAGTTCCTAGGAAAAGGAACCTAGGCGTTAATAAGTTCCTAGGAAAAGGATCAAGCTTCCTAGGAACGGAACCTTTTTGTTCTGTTCTTACCCATTACTGCATATCAAAATAATTTCCGTTGTTTTACAGTTTCCTAAATTAAAAAGGAACCTTGGCGTTCCTAAATTCGTATGAATAGGAACATTGGGGTTCCTAAGTTCCTAGGAAAAGGAACCTAGGCGGTAATAAGTTCCTAGGAAAAGGATCGAACTTCCTAGGAACGGAACTTTTTTGTTCTGTTCTTACCCAACACTGCATATCAAAATAACTTCCGTTGTTTTACAGTTTCCTAAATTTCCTAATTTTTCCAAATTTGAACAGTTTCCTAATTTGATCAAAATAAATCCAATTCAATTTGCAGTGTAGCTCTCTACTCACTTTACCGGCGCGCAAACTCATAATAGCTTTGATGATGCCTTGCTCCAGCAAGTCGTCCAAAAAGAGCACCTCGGCCTCGTAGTCCCGCTCGGCACTGGTGCGCACGAACACGGTGGAGTGAAGCGTGTGGAGCAGATTCTGGTGGTTGATGCTGATGAGAAAGTCGATGTCGCGCGACGGCACCATCAGCGCTACTTTGCTGTCCATCCTGTTGCGGTCGATGGTGCCCTCGTGGTTGAAGATCTGCTGAAGGAACAGCAGGCGGCTGCCGCTCCGACGATCGAGCTCGTCGTAGCGTTCCTGCGGGAAAGAGAAAAACGAGATGCTTTTTATCGGGGAAGCGCAAAAATTATGTTTGGTTGTGATTGGCCCTTTTCTGATTAACTTTGGAACGTATTATGTTAAATTTCTAGTAAGTAACGTTTGGAATCGGATTTTTTTTTTTTTGAGAAAATGTATAGAAAGTTCTTTTTACTATATGAAAAAATTGTCTTTAGCGTGAGAAGAGGCCATTTATCTGATGAAAACTTAGCACAGTACCTGATGGATCAAAAGTGTCTCGTTATCATAATAAAATATAAAAAACAGAGTTCGTTGAACCGGAACGATTAGAAGATGAACGAGGATACCACACAGGTGAAATGATTAACAAAACGACGTTGTAGATGTAAAAAACGCGTTTTATAATACGTGTAGTTTTTCACCCAAATATAAAAAATTATTACATGGGAACACCACACGGTTAGTTGAGGCCGTGCCAAAATGTTAAGCTCAGCTTAAGTTAAGCTTACTTAACTTTTTGGCAAGGCCTCAACCGTGGGGTGTTCTCATGTAATAATTTTTAATTTTTGTATGGAATACTACATCTACTGTAAAACGCGTTTTTTACATTTACAACGTCGTTTTGTTTATCATTATGAACGAGGACACCACACAGGTGATGTGTGGTGTCCTCGTTCATCTTCTAACCGTTCCGGTTCAACGAACTCTGCTTTTATATTTTATTCTGATTTGATGAACACTTCAGACGATCTAATTTGTCTCGTTATCAGTCGAGTTAATTTAAGTCAAACTCATTTAAAGTTATTCAACTAATGTAATATGTCTATAATTAGTTGAATATTTAATTACTTACGATAAAATAATGAGTTTGTGCACTAGTGATCCAATGTTTTTTTTTTTTAAATTATGTTGTTGTTTATTTATTTTTTTAATTTAAGAAACTGAATCTAACTCGTTCTAACTAAATTGTTCAAGATTCCTTTTATGCCGAAGGAACGAAGAACGACTTCATTTCTTTTAAGAAGAAAAAGGAGAATGGGGGACGTAGCGTGGAGAGTATGAGGTTAGTGCTATTAACTTTTTTGTACGAACCGATGGCTCAGTGGGTATGGGGACATGCTACGAAACCAACGGTCCCGGGTTCGATTCCCGGTGCAGGCTTTCGTTCATTCGTTAGCCTGGGGTACTGGCGTCGCCCCTGAGCTTCCATTAGGGAGTCCAGAGCTTAGGG
>JAUJYS010006558.1:0-10233 GCA_033995665.1 Melogona broelemanni | reverse complement strand
TCCACCCCTAAGCTCTGGACTCCCTAATGGAAGCTCAGGGGTGACGCCAGTAGCCCAGGCTAACGAATAAACGAAAGTTTGCGCCGGGAATCGAACCCGAGACCGTCGGCTTCGTAGGATGTTGCCATACCCATTGAGCCATCGGTACGTACGTTGGTATCATCGCCAAATTGTACTCACTTTGTTCGTTAACCACTTGTTGGAACCGACCCTGCACGTCAAGCACGTGAGCTCGATCGTTGATCCTGGCCAGCACGTACTCGCCCAATCCGTTGAAGGTGTACTCGAGATTATCGAAGGTCAAGAAATGAGGATCGCCAAAGACGGCAGCTGGATACAAAGAAAGATTATATTATGAAATCTTATAGTTATTATTCTGGCACATATGTTAACATACTATTTAAAAAAAAATACTAATTAGCTTGCTTATTGAGACGCCTTTGAGCTAACTAATTAGCTTGATACGCCTTGAGTTTTTAATCAAATTGAATCATTTCTCGCAAATGCTTTTGAATTTTATTCAATTTTGTGTTCAAGAAAGAGTTGGACAATTATTTTTCAAATTTCAATTTGATTATTTTTAGTCGTCCTATTGAATACGAGATGAAACTAAATCTCAAAATCGATTATTTAGGAATATTAAGTCGTATATTAAGAATATTAAGACGTATCGCCCATTTTAAGATTTCTCTCTTGTTTTAATTTCATTTTAAATTTACTTCGATAAGTGTCGTTTGGAATATCGGATTGCGGGTTTCAATCCCCGACCGAGATCTCGGGTATTTTTTGGCGAGATCTCGGTAAAGTGTGGGATAACTTTTAAATAGTACACAAAACATTTTGCTTACAGTGATTATGTGATAAACATTTGGCGACTTACTGGCGTTGGGTGTTTGGTAGCCCTTGCAATCCTGCGAGGCGCGATTCTGTCGATAGGACCAGCAACCCTCAGTCTCCGTGGTCTGCCATCGGCAGCAGAAGTAGTAGGCCATCTGGTCGTTGGCCCAATGAGATAAACTGGGAACCTAAACGTATAAAAATTGTGAAAATACGATAGTATCAAAGTCAAATTTGACAGAGAATTTGTTTAAAGGCACGAACTTATTTTTAACGAATCAAAGTAGTTTATTTTTTAAACTTCTATTTCCACTCCAAACTTTAATTCAGTTTTAAGTTGTCCATGTCGTAATACCAAAACAAACCAATAATATAACAAATGATTTTGAACAAATGAGTTTGATTGTGAACTTATTATTAAAAAAAAACTAATTATTTTATAGAAAATGAACCAATTATTTTAAAGAAATTGGAAATCTAAAAAATGGTTTAGTTTTACATTGTGTGCTACCAGTGTTGTGTTTAGGTTCACTGTCGTGTTTGATTAAATTATTATACTTTGTATGTCATTTAAATGTTCATGTATGATTTAATTTTCACATTTGAGTAATTCTTTATCTTTCGTTAATATTATTTAATCAAAATGAAATTGTATTATCGATAATTTATGTTAAATGATTTTTACCAAATAGTTAAAGTTAATTGCAATTTGTACCTTTCCAGTGTCGAAATAGGGAAATCCGCCAAAGGGGTGGGAACGAGCTGGCGATCCACCATTAGGCGTGTCTGACGTCAGAATTAGGTAGTTGTCACTATCGTAGCAGCACTGTTGTCCGTTGCCGTCAAACCTTAAGAAAATATAATAAATACAAAAAATTATTTATTTATTTACAATTTAAAAAAATACAAAAAAATACAAAAAAAAATGTTATACACGTATATTATTTACAAATATAATGTTGCATAAATTAGGTTTAGATGGTTGGGAATGTATTCTAAAAGCTTAATGGTATTTTTGTAATAACGCGACCATTCTACTTTTTTTAAAAAATGAGGCCGGAATCTTATTGAACGCCACTTTTAATTTTTTTAAATTCCGTGTAGAAGCATGTTTGCGGCAGGCAGGCCAACCCGAAGGTCTTACAATATAACTGAACGCCACTAATACAACGTCGCTCATAGCAATCGCGATACCGCAATTTAATTGACTATGGAGTAGGCATTTCCGGTCTTACGTTGGCACTCCTGATCTGACGCAATGTTTGGCCTCGCGATGCGTATAACATCCGGTGTTCATGTTCATGTCACAGTCGGGATCCGGTCCGAACAGTCCCTTGTCGGCCAGGGCCTGGTCCAGGTTGCAGGGACAGCGTGGCACGGCATTGGCGTACGTGTTGAGACGGTCTTCACGCTGGAGCCAGTCGTCGCAGTGCATGCGGGACCACTCTGGGCCGTCGAAGCGCGACCATTGAGGGTAGAAGTACCAGATGAGGGGGACGGGGTGACTCCACAGTACCCTGGAATCGGACAAATATAAATAAATAAAAAGTATGAGTAATTGTTGAAGTTATGCTCCTATGGGGGTTATTTCCAGGTTGGAAAATTGGAAAAAATCAAAATTCCAACAATAGGGTGTGTAAAAGACAACCATTTTGTTTTTGCGCAAATCTGCCTTTCTGTATGACTCAAAAGCCACTTAAAGCCATCATGTGAATAAAAGCCATCATATGAATGCCTTTAAAGACATCATGTGAATAAATACGAATTCATTCATCGTCAAACTGTGAGTGATATTCTTTGGATTAAGCTTTTAAATTGTAAATTGTATATACAGTATATGTGCTGGCTATACAATTAATAAATGTAATAAATAGTTGCTGCCCCTAGCTGTAAGGCAAACAGGCATAGCATAGATGCAATACATATTCTGTGACGTGACCTTCCCTGAGACCAAAATGCAGGCATGTCATGATTGACGACGGCTTTCTGAGTCTGAATCAGTTGGAGCATTGGATAAATTTCGCTTCTTTTTTTTTTTTGGAGTAACGCGCCCTCTAAAGAAAATGGAGACGTTTACATACGGGGTATTGTCCAATCCTTCGTTGATCGGGTTGGTCAGGTTCACCTGGATGAACCCGAAGCCCAGTTGCCGGAGGTCCTTGCCGTTGTCACGCTGAGCAAAGTCGGCCGGAACAATGTCGTAGGTGCCAGTGTTGGGGGTGGCGGCCACCAAGGTGTCAATGAACACGATTTCCGGTTGAGGTCCGCTCTCCCTACATACAGCAATGTCAAGAAAATAATTTGGTAAGTCGTTCTATCGTATAAGATGATCGTATGATTTAGCAAATTGTGTTAAATGCTCATGATAATTATTCAAACGCCTTTACAAAATCCATCGATCAAGGTGACCTTTAAGGCTGCGCTTAGTTGAAAGTGAAGCAGATAGCTAAATTTATTAATTTTGAAGTTTGACAGACTCAAAAACATTTTTATTATCAGCAGGAGCACAATTTAATAAGGCAGGGCAACAGATTTTTGTGGTCTCAATAAACGGTAGTGCTTACAAATTATTTTGAAGGTCTCTGATAATATTTTTTTTTTTAATTTACAATCTGTAAAAAAAAATATTTGATAAATTTCGTATTTGGGGAAAATCATTGATGGAATTCTTCAGTTTTTAATGTATCGACAAATGAAATTAAATTTTAAGCCGTACTGCAAATTAAAATTAAGCCAAACTTAAATTCAAATTAAACATTAAACCGTACTCCAACTTGAATTAAATTTTTAACTGTACTTCTTGACTAAAATTTCTCGGAAAGATGAAAACAAATCAAGAATGCCACCTACCGGTAACCCCACAAACTGATTTGCACGGGAGCGTTGTTGTTGTACGTCAGGTTTCCCTTGCTCCAAACCACCTGCAGCGGAAGATCGGATTGATCGTGGACAGCCTCTCGATTCTTTACGTAGACAACCTCTTTGGCCTCATTCGGTGGTTCTGTAAAAGAAATCGAAAATTGTTCTAAATTCTAAAAATATTCATTTGATTTTTTTTTTATTCAAGCTGCAATAAATTTACAACGCTTTTTGGCTCTTAACCTCAACTCTGGGAATTAGTTTAGCATTAGCATTAGCATTTAGCATTCACAAGATTCACAATGAGCGTTATCATAATCTGGCATCACCAGCATTTATAAATCCGGTTATAAATTCGATACAGTCATTATAACAGCTAAGTGGCGCCACATGTTTACCACTGAAAAACAATGTAAAAATAAATAGAAAACAACAACGAACGAAGTGTAATAGCCAGGCAGAGATTTTCTGGCATTCTCAGCTCCAGTCCACTCCTGGCGCGTTGTACCTTTTTCAAATATTTTTTATATGGAAGTTACTAAACCCACATAAGCCCACATCGCAAATAAATTAATTTTTTTTTATCATCAGCTTTCGAAAACAAAACGGAGTCGAATGACATCTTTATTTGACGTCGGTAAAACATAACATAAAACATTTCCGAGTTTAGTTATTATTATGTTGTTAAAAAGAAAAAAACAAATCGATTATTTCAAAGTCGTATTTTTAAAGTCGCCATCTTGTAAGTAAATCAATCATCTGTATTCAATTCAGACAGAGACCCAATATGCTCACCCAGATAGAACGTGGCCGAGAACTGGAAGGCCCCATCACCGATGGTCAGAAAGACGCTGATGTAACCGATGTAGAAGATGCGGGGCGTGATGCAGGTGGCGTGGTTTCGATCCCGGAATTCGCAGCTCACCTCCACGTCCTTGAAGCGGGCCTTGATGCGCTGGTTGGGATCGAAGCAGGGTCCAGTCACGTTGACCAGCACGCCGCCCAGCATGTTACCGGACTGGGGGGACACCAGCATCTGAGCGCCGCCACCGAGACCTGAGCAATGGACGGAGAGAAAAAAACGATCCCGTTAATGTTAGTTAACAACTCTGAATAATCAAACCAGGATAATCACATTAATTATTAACAAAATTATTTACAAAAATTAAATCGTTAATTATTTCCCAAAAATGCTTCACTAATTTTTACCAAAGCTTAATTAATTCGAAATATTACATCATTAATTATAATGAAAAATTATTTCATGAATTATCGACAAACGTTTCATCAAAAGAATTAATAAAAATTAATACCATTCATTATTCGCAGACAATATTGATTGGTTACTGATATCATATTAAGTAGCATGTTTCGACTCAAATACATTCTGTACAAGAGGGCACTCAAATTGCAAACAAAATGATTTAAAAAAAAATACAGATCTACATATACTTCTCAGTTATTCAATACTCAAACGAGATATAGCGATTTTATTGAGGAAGAAACGAGTTTTAAAACAATTTAGACCTTTTCAACACGTATTGAATAAAGCAACGGTAACCAATTCTTTGTTTTTATCACCTGGTTCGTAGTTGCATGAACCCTGGTAAATCTCTTCGTCAATCCTGAAAATGTGACGTCCGGGTTTTCCATTAACCATTCCATTGTACACCACATTGCTAATCCTGGCGTTCTGAGAGTAGGGCATGTACTCGAAAGCCCGGGTTCCATTACCGGCGTTGAATCCCACCTACAAGCGAATTAACAACAAAGCAAAATTCATTGGGTTCGTTCAGTTTGAAAAGGAACCAGTTCCCGTTCCACCGATGAAAAAAGGAACCAGTTCCCGTTCCTCAAAAATAAAAAGGAACCTAGGCGTTCCTCCGTTAGCCAACAAAGGAACGGGAACTTTCCGTTCCGTTCCTACCCAACACTAGTGGTGGTCACAATTTTGCTTACTGTTTTCTCTAACAATCTGGCGTGTCGGCGAACATGATTGGACACGATTACTTACGAATGCAGGGACTCCTCCAAGACCGTCTCCCGGTCCACCTCCAGCATTGGTTGCCGTCGTCCATTTCAATTGATCGTAGTTGAACAGACAGTAGCTCATAATTTCATCCGTGGTGATGACCGCTTGGAACGTGTTCGTCTGGATAAAAAACAATTGTCGTTCAAGAAATATCCGCTCATCTACATCGTCTTGCATTCAAATAACATTACAAACGACAACGCGGCAAACCTCATGGGCATGACCAGCGATCCAAGCGGATTTATTCTAAACAAATGTGATGTCGGGAATTCCCTGTTGGGAATAACACAATGTGTGGAGGCCGTAGAACTTGACATACACAAGTATTTTAATTGTATTAGTATTGTGCAAATAAATGCAGAAAGATCAACACCTATCACTTTCGTCATTGATGCCTCGTATTTAATACTGCTATGCGCCGTTGGGCGCGCAAGAAGTTTTGCCAAAGGAAAACCTCAATAAACAAAATATGAACGTGATCTGCAGTTAAGCTTTGCATATATCCGTACAAATGCTGAATATTTCATGTTTTTGACAGTGATGCTAAACTGCAAAACTCTTGTCTTGAAAATTAAAATTTTGAAGTCATTTTTATTTGGGACAATATTCCCGCCATTTTTATTTGGGACAATATTCCCGCCATTTTTATTTGGGATTACATTCCCGCCATTTTTTTATCCAAGATTTCAGACTTACAATTTTTTTTGTTCCTTGGGCGCCTCCGTTGAAGGTGACATTTCGCCACGTGACGATGATAGCGTGTTTGGGAGTGAAGTACTCGGCGCCGATGATTCCATCCTGAATGTCCTGTGTCAGCGCCATTTTGATAGCTGTCTCCTCGTTCCGCACTTGGTTCATGTCCCAGCCACTAGGTGGCGACGAGATGCCGTTACCGCTGCCGATATCCGGCAAGATACTACAAGGGCGGAAACACAATTAAAATTATAACTACTAATTGCCGTGTTGTGCTGGAGTTATGCCCGGGATCGCGAGTTCAACTCCCAAACGATGACTCTGGTGTTTTTCACTTGGAATGGGAAGTAAAGTTGTGGTAGCCGTGTCTGTACCAGGTCAGGTACGGGTTAAAAATGTCTACCTAAGTATAATGCGATCAGACTGGTCAAAATTACCCTGGCGACCTCTTAGATTACTTCGAGATAGAATCACAGCTGATAAAAAAATAAGTACATGTACGCGCTGGATTCGATTGCAGGTAGGACATCTGAATCCAATAACTGACATTACAACTATTCCATTACTTTAAACTTTTACAAATTTAACAATTGTTTTGAACGACGTACGAATTTTGACATTTTGACTGATCCTCGTCAAAATTTGACAGATTAAATTGTTCCATATGAGTCTAAGCTACGCACACAATTTCTTCAGCTCTCTAAGACGTGTGGAACTTGGTTAAAAAGGATATCAAAGACAGACAAACAGACAATCAATATTCAAGACAAGTTAAATAAACGGTTGTAAAAAAATTAAATGAAAGCAGATATCCTTGAATATTTTTCGACTAAAAATGTACTACTTTTGTATCCTAATGTGTATTTCTTTAATCACAGTAGTGCCTAGTGCACTCAGGATTACTGCACCCTCGTGTCTCCGTGGAGATACGTGAGAGGCAGGTAAGGGAAGGGAAATGGCAGCTGGAAGGCTGCCGGGGGGGTCCACCCCTAAGCTCTTGACTCCCTAATGGAAGCTTAGGGGTGACGCCAGTACCCCAGACAAACGAATAAACGAGATCCTGCGCCGGGAATCGAACCCGGGACCGTCCTAACCGTCCGACCGTATTAAAAAATGTACACATACCGCACGTATATTCCGGGCTCAATATCGTTGTTGTCTGACTTCTCTCCAATGGCTGCCTCCATGTGGAACGGTCCAATGAAGGAAGGATCGGGTTTGGTGGGCCAATCATCGATCGGCAATTTCAGCGGTCGGGTGGTACTCGACGGCGAACGACTGAAAGCCAAGTGGCCGTGAAGCGACACCTGGTGGTAACGGTCAAACGGAACAGGGTCAGAAATAAAAATAAAATTTTTATTGACTTCTACGATGCCATAGCTAAAAATAAAAGGAATCTTTCTCGACCAAAGAGAAAAGGAAACGGCGACTTCTTGTGTAATATCTGATGGTGTTTTTTATAGGATGCCGACAAGATAGGATAGGATAGCCTACAACTGCTCCGAAATAATAGACAAACATAGTCTGGCAAAACTCTCGAATTAAGTAATACTGTAATATTAGTCAATGCTTGCGATACATTTCAAAAAATTGCAATTTTGATTTTTTTAAAACTTAATTTTAGAATTGGGGGGGGGGGGAAATTACAAAATAAATTACAACAAATATTTAAAATCACTGAAAGTACTCTATACACGTCATAACTCTACTGATAAGTCGTTTGGTAGCGAGGAAACGCGTACAGAGAGAATCGTGAGTGATTTGAAAGATTTGTTATGATATATTTTATAATCGACAAAAGTTAAAGGTTCGTTTATTCGCAATTTTGAAATGTATGCCAAGCATTGATTAGTTATAACTTAATATTACTAGAGTTTTGCCAGACTTCTATATTCGTCTTTTTTTTTCGCACATGTTTCCGGAGCACTTTCCTCGTCATTTATTTTGTTACGTGCCAATAGTTTCACTCACCCACGTGTAATTGAACAGAAAACCGAAATAGGGCAACGGAAACTTGAGATTCCACTGAACCAAGGGTGTTCCATCCCCTATCGCAGTTGATCCGTACTGCTCGTAGGGATAGAGTAGGCTGTTTCTGATCCGCCTCGCGTTGTCAGCTATCGCTGCATTCGGATCAACGACTGCAATAACAGAAAATGACCGGAATTAGTGTTAACTTAATCTTATTTTTTTCATTGAAACTTTATAATATTCATCGAAAATTAGTAATTGTGAATTGCAATAGCGAAACTAAAAATAGCTATAACATTAAATATTTATTAGAATAATATGAATTCTTGTAATTACTGTAATCTATTAAACAATTTTATGTAATTAAACAGCAATCAGAAATGATATACGTGATTCCTGGATTTATCGGGGATTAATTATCTTTGGCTTCACGATGTTTCCTTTTAAAAAACTGTTTCAAACATTGTAATCGTAGTACTACTAGTGAAATTGTGATGAACTTCCCCTAAAATAATTCGAGTTCTTAAGTTTTCAAACAGAAGGAAATACATAAAAAATACGGACGACTTCAGGCATGTCCCTCAACAGTCGAAAATGTCAATATATACTTGTTCAAATATATAATCGCACAACCAACCACAAGCATGGGCCTTAACATCGATTGTGAAAAATATATAATTGCTTAGATCGTCGTGTAGAGTTCCTTCGCTTTATTCTCGTTGTCCTTGGCGTTTATGCCTCGTAAGCATCAGATATGCGCAAACAATGACAGGGCCAACCAGCCCTCACGTTTTCACGTCTGGGACATTTATCGCAAACTCTCTTAAAGTGTGGTTTACACACGATAAATCATTTCTCGTTTGGATCCCTGGAAATTGCATGTTTTTTTTTTGTCCTGATACAAGCTCGAGAAACAAATTCACAAATTGGAAATCGTTAATCGAGCGTGCGAGTGAGACCGAATGAAAATTGCATTTCCGTGGAGCTAAGGGTGAAATGATCGATAGTGTAAATTAAGCTTAATTCGAAGGAAATAGCTGCTGCGGTGTCTTCTTGAGAGAATTTTCTTGCATAGATTAAGGATTCTAAATGCTTCCAAGGTCCATTTGCGGTGACCTTGTCACAATTACAGCTTGTTTAGCATTCATTATATTGTGCTTGGTAAATCGGGTTTTTGAGGTCGCTGTTCAATTATTGATGCTAAAGTCAAATGGTCGAACCGACAATAAAAGTAAAACGCGCCCCATTACTTAAACGCGCTGTTGCGAAACACTCGAGAGGAAGAGGCGTCTATCTCTGGTCTCAACTAATGCATGTTTATGATATTGCACACACGAGACCGACGCGATCGATTTGTCACGTCGTTTTTTTTTGTGATCGGTTACAAGACGAAATAATATAATACACACTTCGGTTTTTGTCCGGTAGCATTCAAAAATGAATTTCGAAGATTTGATACCCCTGTTGATCGTGTCGGCGCTCGCGGCCTGGTTTTACTTCAGCTACGCGTACCGCAATTTCCCACCTGGGCCACGCGGCTGGCCACTGATTGGTTACCTTCCCCATCTGGGCCCGCGACCTCACGAAACGTTCGTTCGGCTGGCCAAGCAGTATGGCAGGTAAGAATTGCGAATGCATTTTTTTTTGACAGCTGTTTCGCTCGGAAATATATTTTGTGCGATCGTAACTTTACTCAATTCGGCTGAAATGCAGAATAGTGACCTAACAGGGATTTTTGTTCAAAGTCACTTTTTAGATGCGAAGAGTGATGAGAAGAAGAATAAAACAAAAATAAAAGTGCGGAAAGCAAGATTTACGGAGGTGCAACCGTTGAAAGTATT
>JAUJYS010006557.1:0-10233 GCA_033995665.1 Melogona broelemanni | reverse complement strand
CGGAGATAGACACCGAGGCGTGACGGGCGTGGAGGTGCGTGGGCGTCCGGCTACAGATGGCTTCGCTCGGCCGGCGCTCGCAACAACTCCCGCCCGCTCGCCACCAAAGCGTTCGCCCCGGTTTTTGTGTCTTTTGTTGTTGTATAGCCACGTCCGTGGTGCGCAATGGTGATGTTTCCGCCGGGTTTTCTGACTACTATCCTTTCTCCACCCGTGTCTCACTGGAATCGGAGATCAAGTTGGCTGGAGGCGGGAGGAAGGGAGCCCCTATGAGATTTATATTTTTGGTGTGATAGGCCGAAGGCGTAGGTGGAGGGTGGTTCCGTTTGTGCCCCTCCCGAGTCGGAAATCAAGTTTGTTTATCTTGTTTATCGTGTTTTAATTAATGGTCAATCTCAATTAGCTGTTTTTCAAATTCGAAAACACGGATTGTCAGTCTTCAATACCTACTTAAGTATATAGATTTTTTTATTGTCTCATTAAGAACTCCGGATTAAAAATGCCTTTAAATGAGGGATACGTACCTGTAATTTCTTCTAAAATAAAAAATGTTATTTTTTTAATAAATAAAATACTTTTTTAATGAAATCGGCGCTCTTCGTCTAGCACCATGTATAAAATATTATGTATTTTTCTTCCTCGGACTACAATATAATTTTTACGGAATTTTTCCTAATGTGTCCTTCTCTTATTGTAGGACTGCACGATTTATAAACAAAATTCCTGACGTAATTTAGATAATGAGGGTATCCCTTTTCTGTACTCAGGGTCTTGGGAGGACATAAATATATCCATGGGAATTCGCTTTCAATTGAGATCACGAACACCTCCACTTCCTCCTGCAACGCCAAAGCAGAAAAAAAGATAAACTGTTCCTTACTACTGACACAGTGGCAATCTTCGCAGTGACGTCACTAATTGTTCTCATCCGGTCGTGTGCGCGAGACCTATTGTTTCCAACATGCGTTTAGACACTGGGCTGGGGTCCACCCTTCCTTCATTTTTTATTATTGTATTTTTTTTTCGGAAAGGTAAGACGCCGGAAGGGCCTATATGGTACGACTGCCAACCTTCACCACCTCCGCAGCACTTTCTCACCACCCTCTCCCCTAAAAGTTAGCAACCCGCATCGCCTGTGTCACGCGCGCCGCATTAGCGGCATTATAAATTAAATAGGGGTGTAGTGTAGGGGGAGGGCCGGGCGCTAGGTGGCGTTGATGCGTGGCGTCGTGACGTCACAGGGGATGGTAAAGCGCTCGGACCGAAATCGCCGGAAATCGAAATGGGGAGGGATGATGATGGCAAGGGCATGATATTCGCTTCGACGGGAAGTCATTTTTCGAGCGTCACAAGTCGGTCCACCGAGATTTCCGGTTGTCTATACGGGGCTTCCCATGTCCAATCTTGAGATTCCGGTATTGTCCTCAGTCACCTTTCAAGAGCCGCTGCTAATTTCCGTTCAAGAGTTCGGACAAGTTGAAGCTCAATTTGTGTAGAAAAGCTCGTATGTCCTGAAGGATATTTGGCGATGGGCCGGAAAGTGGACAATATTTGCGTCAATTTCCGATTTGTGAACAGATTTGAAAATATCTTACGAAAATCCAATCCAGTAGTCGATTTGTTCTTTCAAAAGTGAGAGACAGATGGCCGAGACCAAGTTTCTTGTGTTTTGACGGATTTAAGGTAAACTGAGTAAAAATGTAAAAACGACACTTTAAAATTGTATTTGAGCAAATATAAATAGACATAAATGTGTAGAAGCGAAGATGCCAAAATATAAGCATTTAAGGTAGTCGTCGTATCCCAGGTGGTAGAGCAACCGCCTGTCGTGCGGCTATCCCGGGTTCGATTCCCGGCTCGGGCTCTCGTTTATTCGACTCCAAGGTACCGGTGAAAATGTGCTCATTTACAATGATCTGGTTTTTAGAGGGGTACAGATTATGTGGTAATCCTCCTTGATCAATCACTAATTGTCTGAAAGAAAAATAAAAAGTGTATATTTTAAGGTTTTATTCAGATGACAGTTCCTTAATATCGGATATTCTACATATTTCGTATTTTTATATTGTTATGTTATCTTTGTGTCTGTAGCAAATTAGACTTGAATTCGATTTTATCTTCATAACTAAGTTGTCTGAACTTACGTTAAAGGTTATGGCACCCGCCCGATTAGGTGAACACCCCCCCCCTTGCCACTATTCATACTCCAACGATGTCTAAATTCATATATTGATTAATAGTGCGAAAAGTTTTTTGTTGTTGTTCTAACATCTCGTGTGTGCAGACAAGTATTATTTTTAATTCGGGCAGAACTTGTTTGGGTTCTCCAGTTTTTTTTTATCTCTGTTATTGTTGTAGACTTCCCCTGGTGATAAGATTTTTTTCATCGAATTTTATTTCGTTGTTTTTTGAAGTGCGTGGCGATTATCTCTAAAGGATATCGACCACGAGCTAGATCAGTCACACTCCTACGAGCACACATTAAACGGGTCTCCGTGCCCGCCACCCAAATGTACCTGGCGTGGACCCGGCGCGCGTGTGTTACAATGACATTTGCGGATCACTGGCGTGATTACCCGATCAGACCCGAATCAGATGTGAGGCGAGTGCTTCAGCAATTGCAATCGACCCATGTTGAATTCATTTGAATATTCGCGTATAAATCAATATAATGAGTTTGTGAATTGTGGCTGGTGATTTTTATGCGTTTACCAACAAAAAAAAATATTAACTTAAAATTTTCAGTGGGCACCCAACGACCACTATTATTCATTAATTTTTCAAACTGTTCGTGAATATTCAAGTAAACAATCCGTTATTTTATTTTTTTTCTTTCTGAAGATAGAACACCTTATCATTAAGTGGGTGGATGACATTCTATCATAGCGCAGCCAGCCGCTATTTAAAATAATTATTTTTGACCCAGACGGTCGATTTGAAGCCTCATAAAACAACTTTATTTCAAGGGAAGCTGGAAATTAATTCATCAGACATTTACAGACAAGGGTTGATCAAAAATTCAATGGATTTTCTATTCTGGACCGAACGTTTCTGTAGTGAAATCAATTCGAGATTAGCGATATTCAACTTTCACAGCAACAATTCGTCCTGAC
Organism: Melogona broelemanni; assembly: GCA_033995665.1. NCBI lineage: Eukaryota > Metazoa > Arthropoda > Diplopoda > Chordeumatida > Chordeumatidae > Melogona > Melogona broelemanni. Next base: position 7,120 of record JAUJYS010006557.1, on the reverse strand, counting down.
TATGGCGGCCTGTGATTCGCGATCAATCAGCCAACAAGCACGTTACACGCAATTAAGAAAATATAATATTTCGGTTTGTGAACGCGTCGTGTAAAACCTGCGAACATATTTTTAAAAATTTGAATACGCCGAGTTTTATAGAGGCACATAAATCATGCTGCCGAAAACAAAAATGTATTCTGCAGGCCGCTCATATTAATTACGACGCTAGTGCAAATTTTAAAAGCCGGAGGCGAGGGAGGGGGAGGTGTGGAGAAAGACACACATTTCCTATGCATGTATGAGCAGCTGCGACCATGCAGTTTCCTAAATGCATGCACGGGCTTTATAGACGCACATTTGCATAAGGTCGCCCCACCCCTCCCCCCCCATCCCTCCACTATCCGTAAAGCTCAATTTAAAAGAGGTTAACTTGCGTATACGCGGCTATCCAGCAGCGCTGATGATGGTGTTCTCTCAATCCGGGCTGCTTTAATTTTTACGCGAAGGAGTTTGTTTGGCGAATCATTTTTTTTTTTTAAATCGGCTCTCGCCAATGTGTATCGATGACTAATGGAGACAAGTGCTCGGCCCGCACACAACCACATGCTAGTGGGCTTTTACCTTTCAATTTCGAAAAGCTGCTCAGCGTCTGGCCATTAGGATTAAGCGCGGGCATGAGAAATAACACGTCCGTTCCGAAATTATTCGAAGGTCACATTTGATGCCTTGTTGGAAAATTGAATGACATTTTTATAAAATAATCATCATTTTTATAACCTGAATCTTTAAGATGGGAGTTTTGAGAACAGCAAATAATGTGCAACTTTACCGTAATGATTATGTTCTAAAATTTATGTGATATACTTGGTATAATCAATCACCGTTTCTGATTAGTATTTATCAGAAGAAATACGTAGACACAGCAGGCATGCCCTTAACAAGCGAAAACATCATAGTATTTATTAATAAATGATGTTTCTATTCTGCAATATTTACCTGTTACTTCAGGAAGATATGACATTTCCAAGCAATAATAGTAATCACGTGGCTGTTTCCGCCGCTGTACCAATTCAACCTTATTTGTTTGAACGGATAGATGTAATATCTGATCGACGACGTCCTAGAGGTCATCTATTATCCCATAATAGCTTCCCTACCCCCCCTCCCACGGCCGAATAAATAATATGCATGAGATGATGATCTCCAAACGGCTCCTACATCAATCCTCAAAATGATAAATAATATGCAACTAAAAAAAATATTCATACGAATCTCAGACCTATAAAATATCGTCTTTTTAAATCCGCGAATTTAATAATTTGCTCACAAAATCTCAATGAAAAATTTAAATTCAATATTTGAACTCTGGCCACATTTTTGTAATACATTTTTATCGGTCTCAGTGAAAGGAATAACAGATTTGGTAAGGGGTTATGGCATGACTACACCCCCATCCCATGGATGAATGAATTTGAAGGTTATACTACATGTACTGAATGTAATTGGCAATTGCTCCATGCAAATAGCTTCTTGGCATTAGCACCCACACTTTCATACATACAGGCAATATCGAGCTTCCGAAGAGCACGTGCGTTGACAATGCACACCTAATGTCGACCGATCGTTAAGGGCCCACACACGGCAGTCAGTCCCTTCAGATGGTCGATGCAGATGGTTTTTTTTTCGCCGACGCGACCACATGCACGCGCAGACGCTGCCGCACAATTTAAGCATCGAATATTAAAGGTATTTAGCGCGAGATCCTCTCTAATTACAGCTCTGATCAGTTGCCGTTACGTGAGTGGTTGCCGAATTTTGCGGTTTGGTTGTCGGGTAATGGCCGTTTGTTACATTATTTATCCTGCCACTGAATTTTCGTCTCTCCCAGGCAAGTCTTACCTCATATTTACATTGTGCCGTGCGGCTTAGTGGTTAGCGCGTTCTTCTCGCTTAATTCCCTGTGATCGCGGGTTCAAATCCCGACCGAGACCTTAGGAAGCTTTCGGACGAGCGAAATTCGTACGCACCGTCTTCCTTCGGAATGAAAGTAAAGCCGAGTTACCTGTGCGTTGTCAGGTGCACGTTCAAGATCCCTACATAGGCTAGGTTAAATTATCAGGCAGGTTTGTTGTCATATTGAAGGGGGTTGTATATTGCAATATGGTGTAAACATGAAGGTTGCGGAGAAAACACCTTATTTTTCTCCTAGCGCTGTAGCCGTTGGTTTACAAAGTTATAAAAACTCAAAATAGCCGCGAAATCGAAAGCCTATACAGATGATTGATGATGTTAGTTGACCGCTTTGCAACACCCTGACCATGGCTCACTCCATCCAACTCTCGCACCAAGTTGCCCAGGCATTTTTTATCTATAGAAAATTGAATTTTAAATAAGATAATAATTACCATAGTTACGACGGGATCGATTTCGCTTGGCACCACACCAAAAAGCTCATCAGCCTGTGTTTTGTGCGTTCCATACTTAAAATTCTTTAACGAAGATTTACCAATTTAACCTATTTATTCCTCTAGTTTCGCTGAAATCTGTTTGTGCGTGTGATTTAGTATTTTATTTCGCATCCGGTGGTTGTGCTACGCCTTCCTGTCGTGCTCGAATAATTTTTACAACGCGCCCAACGGATATCGACCCAGTACCGTCTCGTTTTACTGATAGCAGTCGACGGTGTCATCACTCGTCACCAACTGCAAACGTTTGTATTGCAACGTATTTGTTTTGCACAAGGACGGTTCGATCACTGCGAATATGCGGGGGCGCATCTGTCTATTGGGTATAATTATATTTGAAGTGGCACCATAAAATGATTCGTTGACTGGCGGAATCCAATTTCAATGCGTATCTGATAGGTTTGTGTGAACGAGAGAGCTAGTCAGCACAAACTAGTGATTGACATTGGAAACGCTTTTTAAACATTGGTTATGGCAATAGCGTGAATCTAAGGAAAACCAAATCATATTTTATAAAAATGGTCCAAGCTTTGAGCTTGTGATTTCTTTGAGCCTAGGAGGATATTGTCAGTGTTGGTCAACATTGAGATCCCCGACTTATTTGGCGAGGGGCCACCCCAATCGCGTAGAGGCCGGGGTTCCGCACCCGTAAGCACGACTCAAACCCCCGGCCATTCTTCCTGTTGGCCCTCATGGCCCCACGTGTTGTTTCCCAGCGACAACAGATGGTTCTCTGCCGCGTAGACGTTTTTCAAGAACAAGGGCAAACTGCGCGTACCTCTCCGAACCACCGCCCACCACCCCCTCCCCAAAACAACTTTGTTCTTCCACCCTCATTCTATTTCATCGTTTCTCATACGTGGCAATGGTTTGCAAAATGTAATACACGTATGCCACGTATATTCCATTCAGGACGATATCGACGGGAATCGCCTGAAAAAAACAACTTTTTGGACGAGCTGTTCCAAGTCAAGTTTCCACGACGAATTTAAGCAATATATTTTGGCATCTTAACTTCTACCCGTCACATCCTTACATGTTTGCTCAAATATATTTTGAAGTTTTATGAGCGCGAAAATAAAAACACCAACACACGATACACATAATTTAAATTGTTGAAGCGGAACGATGCAACTGAACGAGATTGCAGTTTAGATATGCGTTTATTTCTTGATATATTTATTTAAACAGTTTTCTCTTCACTATTTTGTTTTAAGAAACTTGAGCAGAGGGCATTGGAGCACCAACAGTCTAAAAAAAGAGGGGTACAGTGGCGGACAGGGCGGACTGGTGGTAGAGGAGGGGGTCAAAGTAGTTGGGAGCTAATTTCCTTTTGACTACGCCAAACGAGGTCATTGCTATTCATGGGGGGGGGGAGAGAGAACCCGGGATGGCGGCGGGTTCTTGCCGCGGGGGTGACGTCTATTAAGCACGCGAAATGTGGGGTGGGATATAGTGAAAGGGGGCGGCTAAGGAGACAGGCCGAATGACTTGGTGGTGGGTGGGGTGGGGTGGGGGAGGGCGAGCGGCACGGGATCGTGCCCTCGTGCGAGACCCGTGCCACCCACCTGCCCCGGCGCTAATAACCCCACGCGAACCTCTCCCCTGGTCCCCTCCCTCCCCCTCGTCTCACCGCACGCGCCCCTTTATCCTGGCCAGACGTCGGACGCATCACCTGCGTAGACGAAAAACAGCCAAATTTATCGGTCACCTTATTTTCTTGGTAGCGGCGTACGGATGTTTCTCTCCCCTACCACCACCACCACCTTTACTTTTTCGTCGGTGTTGCAGAGGAACGGAACGGATAAGTACCGTTCCTATGAACGGGTTTCCTTTCCGAGGAACTTTTGGAACGCCTAGGTCACGTTTCCTAGGAAAGAACTCTTGGAACGGGTTCCTGTGTTTTATTTCAGGAACTGGGACGGTTATTATTTTTACTGTGTGCGGAACATTTTATTTTATCAGCTTTAAAAACGCTTTGAGCTTTAAAAAATATATTTAAATGATAATTTAAATATAATTTTTTCAAAGCTCACGGGATAAAATCCCTTTTTACTATTGGAATTGTTCTGTTTAATGGAATTTAAAATATTTTCATCCGTTCAGTAAGTAAATTTTTGATTTTTAATTTCGTATTTATTTTTTTTAATCGAAGGATCGGAATTGTTTTAGGTTCCTTTTTAAAAGGAACTAGGAAACGGCTAGGATCCTTTAAATTTTTGTAGGACTGGAACTGCAACTGGAACGGGTTATTTTTTAAAGGAACGAACCCAACACTGCTTTTCGTCTCCCCAACCCCCACCAGCATTTTTGTCCCGCCCTCATCGCTAAAAACGCATCGTATTTTTTTTTTTGCGCTACTTTTGCTGTCGCTTCTGCTGTTACATATGTTGCTGCTAATGTCGTTTCCATCGTCGATTCCCTTCATATTTATAGCTGTGTCGGTAATTAGTGGTTGGAGGAGACCCGTGTTTTAAAATGCCGAGTATCGTTGGGCTGTTTATTTATTTTTTTTTTTAACTGTTATTAATGGAGACCTACCGACCTGGTTATTTTTTGCCTAGCCTTCATAGTAAACACGAAAAATGAACTCTTAAACAAATATTTAACTAACTATAATAAAATCTGAATGTAAAGAGTGGGTGCTAAATATTACCGTTCTCTTTGCGCGCATGTTTGAATAAATCTATTAAATTTCATAAGTCTCATAAATCTGATTAAATTTAATTTGGGAGATAATGACAGCTTCGTTCCAGCAAAAAATAGTTTCAGTTCAAAGTACAAAAGTTTCTATTCATATTTTAACAATATAAATTATATTTCGCCCTACGGTTGGTCAATCCGATTGGCGATTAGACGGTTTCCTGGATTGAGAAACTCATTGAAAATCAGGCATTGCCATTTGATACGCATTTTAGATAATACGAGTATGTTGTCAGCTTGCCCCAAAATAACAGCTAACGTTGAAGTTTTTGATTTTTGTTTTTGCATCGTGCTTTGACAAGTCTACGTTAACTGGCGAGGAACTCGTAAGAATTGGGTTCAACGTTTCTGCCGCAGAAGCGCATGAACACACAATGTTTGTATGCTTCGATCTCCATATCAGTCAATTCCCCCCTCCCCCCTCTAGCCATGTGAGGTTATATTGTTCATGGTGTGAGTTTCTCGTCACGTAATGTTGTGTAACCGAGGTTGAACACCTCGCCATTATTTGTATACGTTTCGTGTGTTTAAAAAAGCTGTTCGTTTTCAGAGCTTGGCCTTGCATAGGTTACACACACTACGAGGTGTAGGCATTGTCAATGACTAATTCATGTGTAAAATTGATATATAGCACTAACTGAATTACCCTTAAGGTAGGTTTCTTATTGACATAATTTTTTTTGTTGTTCCGGATCACTGTAGTGAATAACACTACAGGAGGCTATTGTACCCCTCGCGTCGCTGCGGCGATATATGAGGGGCACATTCCAGTACCACAGAATCGAATAAACGAAAGCCTGCGCCGGGAATCGAACCCGGGACCATCCGATTTGTAGTCGATGACCATAGCCACTGAACCACGGAGGCCGCAATAATACAAAAATATTTGATTATTATTATATTTCCCTTTTTGACTAGAGCGCCAGCTATGTTTTTTTCTTTACATTTTCGGTTTATAATGTTAATTGAATACAGTAGATTCTGTATCTCATCACCGGTAGCCCGAAATCGAGTAAAAGAGAGCTTGAACCTGGTATCGAACCCTGGATCGCCGAACCACAGGCTGTTGCTCTACCATCTGATCTACGATGACCGCACATAGCATTAAATGCAGAGGCCTGCGCCTTTTGCAAATCGCTTTGATACAGGTAGATTAAAAATGCTCGGGTTTTTTTGTTGTTAGGTTTTTGCCCTATGGCGATTAGGCTACATTCGAGAAATGGGATACCGTGTATCTCTGCTTTTCAGTTATCTGAAAGTCTAGCGTTGTTTTTGTAACGCGGATTCCGAACGAGCTAAAGTTCCCCCTGCCGACGAGACAGAGATATACAACGCGTGCAGAAGGATCAACACGCAACAAGTTCGTTACCCGCGGCTTCAGGTTAACCCCCGTGATGTATATAGGGTTGCTAAGGTGCGTCCGCAAAAGATACGGGGCACCATAGAGATGTTGAGGTTAGAATGCCTAATTGCTACATCTTTATAAAAATGATCGCTTCTCATTGGATGTGGTGGATTTGATCCTATACTTCCAGCATATGTCATCGATAAAACTGTGAAGACATTTACATTGGAGGATTAAGCGTCTGATTTCGCCATATTGGTTCCCCGACTAAATATTCGAACGTTTACAACTATATATTTCTTTGTAGAAGATCACTTGATTTTCTGCCTTTTTGTTTTTCCGTGATAAATGATTACTCGTGCTGCAATACATATTTTTTATCACCGAAATATCTCACAGGAATTGTGTGCTTTTTTTTTCCTCGATGGTACGAGCATAATTGAACTTAAAAATTATTTTCGTAATTGTTCACGTGGCCTTTATTTGATTGCCTAAGTTACGGCTATCATCGGTTAAATGTTGACTTCGCGTGGCCGATTGTTCAAATTGGTACGAACCGATGGCTCAGTGGGTATGGGGACATGCTACGAAGCCAAAGGTCCCGGGTTCGATTCCCGGCGCAGGC
>JAUJYS010006556.1:0-10235 GCA_033995665.1 Melogona broelemanni | reverse complement strand
CGCCAAAATAAAAACGAACAAAGTCTTGCGAACTCTCTTTTTTATTTTTTTCTTTAAAGTCACTGTAGTGCTAATCACTCCAGGATTACTACCCCTCGTGTCGCTATGGCGATATGTGAGGGGCAGGGAAGAGAAAGGAAGGGGAATGACAGCTGGTATATAGCCAGGTTGCAGGATCCACCCCTAAGCTCTGGAATACCTAATGGAAACTTAGGGGTGATACCAGTACCTTACCCCCCAGGCTCGTCGAATAAACGAGAGCCTGCGCCCGGAAATGCAGCCCTAAAAGTACTAGATACAATTAAAAAAATTAGAAATACGAAAACTCATATTTTTCATTCATATACGAGTAATTATTTAAAAATGAGCCAGCCAGAATTTTATTTGCAATGTACCAACCAGCATCGCTTGTAAATGCGATAAAACAGGTTATTGAATTATGACTGAATATTAAAAAATATCTGAATTAAAATATCTTTCGTTTCCAAATGTATGTTTTGTCAACAATTGTTTTAGAGATTTTATTGATACAGAAAATTTACAAGTAAATTATAAATATAAAAAATTGTATGAACTATTCTGCCCAAGGAATCTAGGTTTGAATACTGATGAGGGTGGAAAAACAAAAAGGTACATTCACTTGGTGCTGGTTAGGAAAATATGTTTTCAGGGTTTGTAACTATCATCCCTCAACAACTGAGTTTATAATTTTCCTAATTTAATTTTAATATTGTTTCATTCACCAAGTCTAAGAAATTCACCATTATCCTTAGCAATGTAATGAACCTCTTACAGTATTGAAGGAGGAAAGAAATGGCAGCTGGTATAACCAGGGTGCCTTCACCTCTAAGCTCTGGAAAAGGAGCGTAATACAGTAAGGTCAAATCAATTTTACATGAGGAAAAACCCAATATGAACAATATCACGTCATTTAAAACAACCTGTATATTAAATTCATATTGCCTGTGTAATTTCAATTGCATTATACAATAGCCCAAATACAAACAATTTCTAAATTATTTTCCCCCTTTGGACACAAACACTGCATCTTGTAATATGACATTACGTAAAAATATGTTGCTTAAAATAGCAAAATCAAAACCTTCCCATTGTACCTGAGGATTTTTCGTATCAATTTGATCACAGCTGAAAAGCATTACACTGGCCTATAATTGAAACTCAATAGTCAAACGCAACAGAAAAGTATTTGGAAAAATTTAGAAAAATAGATTCACCACAATAAAATTAATATTAGCCTCCGAATCATTATCATTACAACAGACTGTCTTCATTGAAAAACACACCAATTTACAATTTCTTCCAATAACATCCAGTCACGTGACACAAGGCCACATTGTGTTAATCAGTATAAAAGTGGGATGAGTTTTACAGAAAGACCATCGAGTATTCGACCAGTACAGAGCTCACAGCAAACCCAGAGTTTCAATTTGGAAAACAGGACGAACGACACAAGTTCGAATCATGAAGGTCTCAATTGTATTTCTCGTGTTGGTTGGTCTGGCCATTGCCTGCATGGTTTCTGCAGAGGACGACCAGGTAAGAAATTCCAGGACTTTTATTAATTTAATTTTAAAAATATTGCAACAACAAACATAAATTTAGTATTTCGCTATTTCATATTTTTTTTTATCAATTTATACTAAAAATTATTGTCCGAACACTAGCCAAGACCAGAGGGAACAGATACTGATGTAACTACAGGCAAGGCAAAAGGCAAGGGTGAAGAGGTACTGTATGCTATCATTAAGATATATTTTTTGATAAATTATAAATTAATAATTTTATAATTATACAATTACAATGATAATAAAATAAAAAACATTATGAATATACACCATCATTAATTATTATATCATTACTATAATTCATAGGTTGAATGAGAATTAGTAATGATATCTAATTAATTCGTTGATACATTTGAGAAGCATATTTCTAGTCAAATGAACATTGACAGTGCTAATTGTTGATGTAACCTGTAGATGAAGAAAAAGAATGATGAGAAGGTAAAGAAAGGAAAAGACCAGGACGAGGGTGCTAAAGAGGAAGCAGCTGCACTGGCTAAGTCAGAAGAAGGAGACGCTGACGAGGATAAGGATAATAAAGAGGAAGAGAAAAAGGCAGAGAAAGAGGCAGAGAAAGAGGAAAAGAAAGACGCAAAGAAAGTGGAAAAGGAAGAGAAAAAGGCAGAGAAAGAGGCAGAGAAAGAGGAAAAGAAAGAGGCAAAGAAAGTGGAAAAGGAAGAGAAAGAGGCAGAGAAAGAGGAAAGGAAAGCGGAAAATAAAAATAAAAAGGCAGAGAAAAAGGCAGAGAAAAAGGAAGAGAAAGAGGAAAAGATAAATAAAAAGAGCGATGAAGTAAGTTTTACATTTTACATTACTGTATACAAAAGAAATTGCTAAAACAAAGTGTAAATCTATAGATCTTGTAATGAAATATATTTTTATTCTTGATAAATTTATTCCTAATACTGATTTTTCCTACCTAACCATTCAAGCAGCTTGTGTGGCATAACTGATGCCACTTTGATGGGCGAAAAATTTAATAAATTTGCTCATACTCGTATTTGTCCAAAAACAAGAAAACCGAAAGTGACGAGACTGCCGATGCGCTCGCAGAGGCTGCCCCTGAAGAAGCGAACGTAGAAGGAGAAACGACCACGGTAAGCATGAATCAAGGCTAGCTACTAATCTGATCTAATCTGTACCTGACGGATTAAAAGTGTCTTACTATCGGACTTTAACACCGCTGATTTTATTTATGTTTAATCAGTTTTTCTCAATCGAATCTATTCTGCTCCATTCTAAGAAATGACGCAGTGCAATTATTCTCTGGTGCCTGAATTCAAGGACAAGGATATTTTACTATTATTATTATTATTAGTGGGAAAATTCCCCTCACTGAGTGAATATCACTGCAGGAGATTCTGTACCCTTCGTGTTGCTTAGACGTATAAATGATATGTGAAGGCCAATTTTCACCAGTACCCCAGCATCGAATAAACAAGAGCCTGCGCCGGGAATCAACCCACGACCACCATTCAGCAGTCTATTGCCATAACCACTGAGCTAGACGGATCGTACATTGACAGCTATTGTTTTTTCAATATTGCATCATGATACTAATTTATCCTGCATTTTTTCCATTTCAGACCCAATCATTCGACGAGAAAGCAAAGAAGATGTTTGCTCCCGAACATGGTTCTGGTCAACAGGAAGGATTTAACCCCTTGGCTATTTTCAACGTCTCCACCACAGCGAAACCCGTCTAACTCAGTTGAAAAGGAGCAAAAATACCACGAAGAGATATTAGAATTTATTGTACTCCCACTGGTTTTATTGTGCAAGATTTGTTGCATTCATTGAATGGATTTATCTTGAACATTAAAAAAAAATATTGCAAATTAAAATCTAGTCTATATCAATTCATGTACATTTATCTAGGACTTTATTGATCATGTGGAAACGTTTCAGCTAATATGTACGCGGAAAGACAACTTAATTCAAACAGCATAAACAGATACAGGGGTTGGATAAAATAATGGAAACAGCGCTATAAGGTGCACAAACACATCTGTTTTTGAATCTGTTATGAACTGTTTGTAGTTGTCTAACAGTCACATGATGTAACATGAAAAACAGTAGAACACAAATATTTTCTTTAATCACTGTAGTGAATAACACTACAGGATATTCCGTTTCCCTCTAATCACCTTGAAAGAGCACTTATAGAACGAGACCTATTCACCAGTGCCTCTGGATTAGATAAAGAAAGTCTGACGATAGAAAGAAGACTATACAGTGTGGTCCATAAAAACTTGCACTAAAATATAAATGGCTATAATTTCTTGAATATTTAATCAATTCGTTTAAAAATTTGGATATGGTGACCTCATATCATACTAGTTTAATTTCAGATAGACAAATGGTGTTGCATTTTGATTACGTTCAATTATTGTCTGCGCAGATGCAGAATGCATAAAGTTGTTACATGTACACCTTTACAATAAATAGACTATCAGCTGACAGCACTAACTTTTGAACAAGATAGAGAATTTCGATTTAATGATTTTATGGAGCACTATGAAGAGGGACTTCGCGAAGGTGCAACGTGCGGTTGAAGAAAATCGACCGCAATCACAATTTTTAAATCAAAGTATTTCAAACAATATTTTTAAAAAAATCAGTATCAATTCATTTACAGAATATTTAAATAAGATTTTCGAATAAAATGTTTCAAGAAATTGTCTGCAACACAATTTACTGATTACCGAACAATATTGCCTGCTTGAACCAGTTGAAACGGCTGTTGCGCCTGTAAACAATCTCAAAATTATTGTTTTATAGGTGAACATGTTCCCACTATCTAAGTATCCACAAGTATTTTAAATGATAGGGCTCCGAAAAACAATAAATGGCTATTTCATATGATCGCCGATTTTCTGCTCGAAATAATGCACTTTGGCACGTTATTGACGCGACAGTCACCAAATGGCATCGCAATGTTTTGAGGCAATGGGAAAACAAAATAAAACAGTTATACTAGAAAATGGAATAGCCAAAAGTTTCGTATATTAGTACCCTATTTGCAAAAAAATAATTAAAATGAATTGATAAAATATTAAAGGAAATATCACTCAATATATTTTGGTGCAAGTTTTTATGAATCAGACTGTACATAGTAGTCCTACAACTTTTTAATAATAAAATCCAGAGTTGTCTTAGTCCCAATGCACATTTTCCTGCACTCATAATTACGACATCATAATCTTAATCTTGGAACCAGTCAAATAAAATATACAGAAAGAAAACAATTTTCTTTACGTAGAAGCATTGCATGAAGCATAGTCGAAGTGTTTCTAGGAGCCGTTATTCGAAACGTATTAAGAGATGATGTCTATCCATGACCACAAGGATGAGAAAACAACAACTTTTTTTTTAAATAGTAACACTGGTTTATTGTTCAGATTCAATTATTTACTTTTTTATATTTTTACCTTTAAACACGAAAAATGATACCATAAATTGAATAACAAAAATGAAATAATATATTAATTTAAATCAAAAATAAATTACCGGTACCTACATTTTCATGAATATGCTGACATTTTGAAAATGAAAATTTTAACCCTAAAAGTATTGGATAAAAGTTAAAAAAAAAAAAAGAAATACGAAAAAACCTATTTTTCATTTGTATAATTTTTTTAATGAGCAATACAAGCCTGCGACATTTTTTTTTTTTTTTTAGAAATGTATGTAATAGTTTCGTTTGTAAATGCTATAAAAACATGTTATTGAATTGTGACCAAATATCGAAAACTGAATCATAATAAAGTATATTTTGTGTCACAATGCATTTTCCAACAAAAACAAATGTTTTAAATAATTTTTTATGAGTTCAGATTAAAAGATGCACATAATTTACAATCTGCCTCTTTTATCAGTACAAAAATTGCATGAAGCCCTAGGAATCTGGGTTCGAAATCCAATGAAAGTGAAAATTACGTAAAACCAATTAATTACATTCACCTGATGCTGTTCATCGTTTAGGCGAAAACGTTTTCTGGGGTTGCAATTTTATTTCCCGTCAGTTGGGTTTATAGTGCTACTCTTTAATTTTATTATTGTTTCATATACTAAGTCTAAGAAAGTCACTATTATTTTTAGCTATGCAGTTGGTATAACCAGGCTGCCTTCACACCTAAGCTTTCGACAAGGAGCTTAATACAGTAAGGTCAAATCAATTTTACATGAGGAGAAACCAAACATTAACAATATAATAACATTTCAACAATATTATGACATTCAAAACAACCTTTATATTGAATTCATATTGACGGTGTAATTTCAATTGCATTATACAATAGCACAAATACAAGCAATTTCTAAATTATTTTCCCCTCCTTTAGACACAAACACTGTATTTTGTATTATGCCATTACGTAAAAATATGTTGGCTTAAAATAGCAAAATCAAAACCATCCCATTGTAGCTGAGGATTATTCGTATCAATTTGATCACAGCTGAAAAGCATTACACAGGCCTGTAATTGAAACTAAATAGTCAAACGCAACAGAAAACTATTTGAAAAATTCAGAAATATATATTCACCTCAATAGAATTAATATTGGCCTACGAATCAATCACTATATGCCAAATTATTAGAGTCTACCTTCATTGAAACACGCAAATTAAAAAATTCTGCCCAATAACATCATGTCACATGTCACATGGGCACATTGTGTAAACCAGTATAAAAGCTGGGATGAGTTAGACAGAAAGACCATCAAATATTCGACCAGCACAGAGCTCACAGCAAACCCAGAGTTTCAATTTGGAAAACAGGTCGAAATAGCAAGTTTGAATCATGAAGGTGTCAATTGTATTTCTCGTGTTGGTTGGTCTGGCCATTGCCAGCATGGTTGCAGCTGAAGAAGAGGTAAGAAATTCCAGGACTTTTATTAATTTAATTTTAAAAATATTGCAACAAACATAAATTTAGTATTTCGTCATTTCATATATTTTTTTATCAAAAAAAAATAAATAAATATAAATAAATATATTATCAATTTATACTATAAATTATTGTCCGAACACTAGCCACGACCAGAGGGAACAGATACTGATGTAACTGCAGGCAAGGGAAAAGGCAAGGGTGAAGAGGTACTGTATGCTATCATTAAGATATATTTTTTGATAAATTATAAATTAATAATTTTATAATTATACAATTACAATGATAATAAAATAAAAAACATTATGAATATACACCATCATTAATTATTATATCATTACTATAATTCATAGGTTGAATGAGAATTAGTAATGATATCTAATTAATTCGTTGATACATTTGAGAAGCATATTTCTAGTCAAATGAACATTGACAGTGCTAATTGTTGATGTAACCTGTAGATGAAGAAAAAGAATGATGAGAAGGTAAAGAAAGGAAAAGACCAGGACGAGGGTGCTAAAGAGGAAGCAGCTGCACTGGCTAAGTCAGAAGAAGGAGACGCTGACGAGGATAAGGATAATAAAGAGGAAGAGAAAAAGGCAGAGAAAGAGGCAGAGAAAGAGGAAAAGAAAGACGCAAAGAAAGTGGAAAAGGAAGAGAAAAAGGCAGAGAAAGAGGCAGAGAAAGAGGAAAAGAAAGAGGCAAAGAAAGTGGAAAAGGAAGAGAAAGAGGCAGAGAAAGAGGAAAGGAAAGCGGAAAATAAAAATAAAAAGGCAGAGAAAAAGGCAGAGAAAAAGGAAGAGAAAGAGGAAAAGATAAATAAAAAGAGCGATGAAGTAAGTTTTACATTTTACATTACTGTATACAAAAGAAATTGCTAAAACAAAGTGTAAATCTATAGATCTTGTAATGAAATATATTTTTATTCTTGATAAATTTATTCCTAATACTGATTTTTCCTACCTAACCATTCAAGCAGCTTGTGTGGCATAACTGATGCCACTTTGATGGGCGAAAAATTTAATAAATTTGCTCATACTCGTATTTGTCCAAAAACAAGAAAACCGAAAGTGACGAGACTGCCGATGCGCTCGCAGAGGCTGCCCCTGAAGAAGCGAACGTAGAAGGAGAAACGACCACGGTAAGCATGAATCAAGGCTAGCTACTAATCTGATCTAATCTGTACCTGACGGATTAAAAGTGTCTTACTATCGGACTTTAACACCGCTGATTTTATTTATGTTTAATCAGTTTTTCTCAATCGAATCTATTCTGCTCCATTCTAAGAAATGACGCAGTGCAATTATTCTCTGGTGCCTGAATTCAAGGACAAGGATATTTTACTATTATTATTATTATTAGTGGGAAAATTCCCCTCACTGAGTGAATATCACTGCAGGAGATTCTGTACCCTTCGTGTTGCTTAGACGTATAAATGATATGTGAAGGCCAATTTTCACCAGTACCCCAGCATCGAATAAACAAGAGCCTGCGCCGGGAATCAACCCACGACCACCATTCAGCAGTCTATTGCCATAACCACTGAGCTAGACGGATCGTACATTGACAGCTATTGTTTTTTCAATATTGCATCATGATACTAATTTATCCTGCATTTTTTCCATTTCAGACCCAATCATTCGACGAGAAAGCAAAGAAGATGTTTGCTCCCGAACATGGTTCTGGTCAACAGGAAGGATTTAACCCCTTGGCTATTTTCAACGTCTCCACCACAGCGAAACCCGTCTAACTCAGTTGAAAAGGAGCAAAAATACCACGAAGAGATATTAGAATTTATTGTACTCCCACTGGTTTTATTGTGCAAGATTTGTTGCATTCATTGAATGGATTTATCTTGAACATTAAAAAAAAATATTGCAAATTAAAATCTAGTCTATATCAATTCATGTACATTTATCTAGGACTTTATTGATCATGTGGAAACGTTTCAGCTAATATGTACGCGGAAAGACAACTTAATTCAAACAGCATAAACAGATACAGGGGTTGGATAAAATAATGGAAACAGCGCTATAAGGTGCACAAACACATCTGTTTTTGAATCTGTTATGAACTGTTTGTAGTTGTCTAACAGTCACATGATGTAACATGAAAAACAGTAGAACACAAATATTTTCTTTAATCACTGTAGTGAATAACACTACAGGATATTCCGTTTCCCTCTAATCACCTTGAAAGAGCACTTATAGAACGAGACCTATTCACCAGTGCCTCTGGATTAGATAAAGAAAGTCTGACGATAGAAAGAAGACTATACAGTGTGGTCCATAAAAACTTGCACTAAAATATAAATGGCTATATTTTCTTGAATATTTGATCAATTCGTTTAAAAATTTGGATATGGTGACCTCATATCATACTAATTTAATTTCAGATAGACAAATGGTGTTGCATTTTGATTACGTTCAATTATTGTCTGCGCAGATGCAGGATGCATAAAATGAAGAATTCATAAGTGTTCAATGAAAATGTCATTTTTATTTTAAAAAATTTGATCAAAAACAAAAATTATGTTACTAATCGGTTGTTACATGAACACCTTTACAAAAAATAGACTATCAGCTGACAGCACTAACTTTTGAACAAGATCGAGAATTTCGATTTAATGATTTTATGGATCACAATGAGTGACCGACGGTGCAACGTGCGGTTGAAGAAAATCGACCGCAATCACAATTTTTACATCAAAGTATTTCAAAAAATATAAAAAATTAAGGATCACAGAATATTTAAATAAGATTTTCGCATGAAATGTTTCAAGAAAGTATCTGCAACACAATTTACTGATTACAGAACAATATTGCCTGCTTGAACCAGTTGAAACGGTTGTTGCGCCTGTACTCTGCAGAAGTCTCAAAATTATTGTTTCATAGATGAACATGTTCCCACTATCTAAGTACCCACAAGCATTTAAAATGATAGGACATATGCTCCGAAAAACGATAAAAGAGTATTTCATATGATCGCCGATTTTCTGCTCGAAATAATGCACTTTGGCACGTTATGTTTAATCGCAATGTTTTGAGGCAATGGGAAAACAAAAGAATATGCTGACATTTTGAAAATGAAAATTTTAGCCCTAAAAATATTGGATATAAGTTTAAAACGGAGAAAGAAGAAAAAACATATTTTTCATTTGTATAATTTTTTTTAATGAGCAATACAAGCCTGCGACTTTTTTTTTTTTTTAAATGTATCTAATAGTTTTGTTTGTAAATGCTATAAAAACATGTTATTGAATTGTGACCAAATATCAAATACTTAATAATAATACAGCATATTTTGTGTCAGAATGCATTTTCCACCAAAAACAAATGTTTTGAATATTTTTTTATGAGCTCAGGTTTAAAAGAGGCAGATAATTTACAATCTGCCTCTTTTATCAGTACAAAAATTGCTTGAAGCCCTAAGAATCTGGGTTCGAAATCAAACAAAAGTGGAAATTACGTAAAACCAATTACATTCACCTGGTGCTGTTCCTTTAGGAGAAAACGTTTTCTGGGGTTGCAATTTTATTTCCCGTCAGTTGGGTTTATAGTGCTATTCTTTAATTTTAATATTGTTCCATTTACTAAGTCTAAGAAATTCACTATTATTCTTAGCAATGCAGTTGATATAACCAGGCTGCCTTCACTCCTAAGCTCTGGACAGGGAGCGTTATACAGTACGGGCAAATCAATTTTACAAGAGGAAAAATCAAACATTAATTAAGTCTAATGAACTTAGTCAATGACAATTCAACA
>JAUJYS010006555.1:0-10236 GCA_033995665.1 Melogona broelemanni | reverse complement strand
AACGGAGGAACCTCTAGGTTCCTTTTTATTTTTGAGGAACGGGAACTGGTTCCTTTTTTCATCGGAGGAACGGGAACAGAAACTGGTTCCTTTTCAAAAGGAACGAACCCAACACTGGTCACAGTTTAATTGTTTTCGGTACAATTTCCCACAATTTCGGTCAAACTTTGTGCCAACGACTGCCTAAAGCAATACAGCGGCCGTACATGTTCAAGGTTATCATTTTGCCTATACAGACACCGACGGAACGTATTTCTCCTAGTAAAAACGGGCGCCGCGCAATAACAAAAAATATATTTCAGGCCACAGAATGTCGGAATACGATTTTCGCAGTAGTAGCGGTTGGTAGTAAGGGTGGGTGTGTATAGATTAAAAATACCGCAGTCGCGTTGTTTCGCAGCAAAAAAGCGTTCCAAAGCATGGAGCACATTTAGGAGACGCACGATTTAACGATTTAAAGCGTGATATATATAAAAATGTGTGTGTGTACTTGTGTGTGTGTGTGTGGTTGTGTGACGTCACACATGGTAGTGTTGAATCGCCGAACTGAATTGCAGAGAATTGGATCCGGATAACGCCATTAGGGGTGCTCAATAACTATCCAAAAAATAATTTGTTTAAAAAAAAGTGGCTGAATGGATTTTAATGAAATTCGGGGAAAATATTCTGTCGTCATTCCTGAGCATCTTTCAAAATTTCGAATTTGATTCAAAAATGACCAGGGTCAAAAATTCGAACGACAAGCCTTTGACAAGCTTGAAACTTTGGCGTTCGGATTTTAACGAGATAGTTGTTGAAGCAGCACTCTTTTACATTTTTAAATCATTTCGAGATTTTTTTTTTTTAATTTAGTAAGGAAATGTTTAGGAACAAGAGTCTAGTTTAGAAGTGGATTAAAAGAATACGAAAGATGCCCAGAGAAGTGGACGTCAGCCAACAGTTATTTTCGTTAATCCAAAATTTAAAAATTATTGTGGAAAATTGCATTTCCAGGAAAAGAAATTTTTATGAGTGTTTTTTAAGGGTTGCAGGCATTTCTTTACCGAATTTTGGATCGTTCTTACCAGGAAATTCTTAGGTGGACATTCTCCAAAAATTCAATTCGGCGCTTTCGACAAGACTAGTTCAATTAGACTGAGTGAGGAAAATGATTCCTTCTTCCTATTTTGAGTAAAAAGAAAACAGAATTAAAGACATGGTCTTAAAAGACTCGAATTCTCTAGCTTGGTCAACATTTCGACTAAGAGACATACTTACAATTTGAAACTAACGGCTGCTTGGATCGCTATCGCTACCCGCAAATCGACTACGTTGAAAGTTCGTGGTCCAACATTTTCGTTCCGGTGCAGGTTAGAAATTTTTCTAGGCTGGAGAGAAAGACTAACCAGCTAACTGAAAATCATCTCAGAACGTGAAAAAAATTAGGTAAGGACAGAGGTACAGAATTCCTGCCACAACTTTACTCCATTTTGATCCGAATAGCTGGAGACTGCAAAGCCGGTCCGTTTATTGAGCTCGTACGCACAAGTTGTACTTTTTGATTCTCCTATAAAATAAAATAAAAATACCTCACGGAACGACAGAAGAGTGGAAAAACCAACGTGCTCTAATTACAATCTTCACTTTTGTGTCATTTTTTTTGCTAGTTGCTACTTACTTCCCCATACCCCCAATGAGCCTTTAAAATTTGTTGGAAATAAATAAAAAAACGAAATACCCATGTCGAAATAGCCAAGCGTGCTCTCTACTCAGGCAGGGCGCGTTTAGACATTGACTCTCGTATTTAGCGGCCCACGATTTCCCCCACCCCATACACAACTGCGTTTTCGAATGGTCTTTCGTCTGTCTCAAATGTGCTCAAGATTTTCTTATCCGCTCAACAGGGGTGCGTTTAGTTTTCGGTCACGAAGATCTCGAAAACGCGCTGTGCCCCAATCTCGAGCACAAATACAAATATTTTGAGCACGCCCTAGCAAAAAATGCGCTTCGACAAGGTCCCTAAATTTCGACGATCAATGTTAAAAAATAAAAAAAATGCCCACAACGAAATGCAAGTGGATAAATATTTTAAAAAAGCACAACCAAACTAATTGTTGATAACCAAAATACCAGCGGATCGGACATTTTTTGTCGATGTATAAAATACCGGATGGACAACAGAAAAAAAAATAGAATTTCCGTCAGCGCCACCCAGTGGTAGCTGCCGCAAACTGATTTGAACGGGGATCAAATGGTGAAACAAGATCGATGGCGCGCAGATAGAAGAGACTCGGGAGCAAAAGAGACAACGTTTGCCGTGGCAGTGTGTAGTGGTCCCGTCGTAGTTTTTTCCCATACGATTTCAGCGTACTATTGAATCCGGTCCATCAGCCGATTATAAAATCAGATAACCCGGATACGAAATCAGACAACCCGAACCGGTCAAATCGTCCAGAGACATTTGAGAAATATTTTTGAAATAAAATCGTGATGTTTACACATCAGTCCAATATAAAAAGAACCAGGTCCTTTAAAATGTCTCAGAAAAAACATCAGAATGTCCGATTTCGCATGAACCGATAGGCTGATAAGCCGGACAAAACGGTACGCGTACTCACAGGCACGTTGTCTATTTCTGCACTCGACGGTGGATCGTTTGGTTGGCACGACGCGCCCCGACACGAGCAATCGTACTGGCCCTAATCATAAAAAAACCACGAATCAAATGAATGGGACAAAATTCGAATTAAATTCTAAATAATAAAACTCGAACCTCTCACTGTCAAGGTCACATTTAGGATAGCCGAAAAATGCTGCCAAGGTCAGTCAAGGACGACCGAATAATGCTGCCAAGATCAAATCCAGAACGACCGAATAATGCTGCCACGGTCAAGTCCAGGACGACCGAATATTGATATCAAGGTCACATCAAGGACGACTTAATATCGCTATCAAGGTCACGTCAAGGACGACCGCAAAAATGCTGTCTAGGACGTGTACAGACATACCCCGGTTCGAACAATCCAGCTACCAAACATTGTATCCTCTCGGAACGAACCCCCTCCCCCCATCAACCCTGTGACCAGCTAGCTAGGCTAAACAAAACATTGAAGATAGACGAACAGGAAACAGAGTTTAGGGGCCGCATTTGGCCCCCCTTCGATGACCAGGTTGACCGAGAGAGGTGTGGCGGCCAGAAAAATCCACAATTTTGTTGTCACAAAAGAAGAAAAAAAGGACAAAGGATATATATATATATAAATGTGAATACAGTTTTCACGAGTATTTGTTTCCTATTGTGGTAATAAAAAAAATCTCCAACAATGTTGAATAAAAAATAAACAAGATTCCCTCTTAAAAATGCAGTCGCTCTCAGACAACCACAGTTTGAGACGTTATCACGTCACAGTAAAAAAAAAAGAAAAACCTAATAAATGGGATTTATTAAATGGAAAAAAAAATGCCTGTGTAAGGCCATTTTTTGGTTATTTCTAGTGTGAATCAGCTTAGTGTCACACTTTTTTTTATATAGTCGTCGCTTTAACCCCAAAACGGGACACCCCAAACGGATGACGTCACTGGAATCGCCAGATGACGTCACAGAGTAGACCCCCTTCCCCCCCTTTATCTCTAACCTATATATATTAGATGTAGTCGATGTATAACAACTAGATGTGGCTAACATATTACATGGATGTGAGAAACAGGAGACAATATTGGGGGGGTTTGTATTTTTTTTCTCATATATATATATTGGGGAATATTTGGAATATATCACATTATAACAATTTTTGGACTCTCATATATATATATTTATATATATAGAACCCACCCCCACCCCCATTGTAATTCCCGCCACAAAATCATCCCCTCCCCCCACCGAATAACCCATATTTCCACAAGATTTATTTAGTTTCGCCGAATTTCCATTAAAAAATCTACATCATTAATTAGTTCAACATCCGTTTTTTTTTTCTCGCTAAAATTGTAAGTTTCTTACTTAAAAAAAAAATGGTGTGACCGCTTTACGAGCAAAAAGGAATCTAACCGTGATTTTTCCTCCCTAACCAAATATTTAAACTACCTAAATCTTAAGACCGGATGATTTTTGCAGTCGAAATTAAAAACACGATTTTTAAACCCGAAGCCCAAACCCCAGAGAGGCAGTTTCGCCCCCGCAAAAGGTCACACACACAGGCAACCAAGGTCCGGCAGTCGGAAATTAAAAAAAGAGGCGTTGTTATTTTTCGACTAGTACAAGTTGTTACAACCTATCCTCCCCCCGACAACTTTCCGAACCTGCCCACTTGGTTGAGGTGGCAACTTTCGGGACGACCCCTGTACAGAAATATACATACGTAAATATAAATACATAATAATGATCGGGTGTCTTAGTGTGGCAGTGGTCCGGTTTTATCTCTCTCTTTCTATCCCTTCCAATTTCGACTTGATCAATCGAGTTGTGATTTTTAAAAACAAGAGGGCGCTGCGAGTCAGCGATGATGGCTTCACTGATAAAAGGTTCCCTAAATTTTAAGTTCGCGCGGCATTTTTATTTTTGGTTTGTTGGGGCAAAAATGTCGAATTTTTCAATCAAAAAAAAAAAAAATATGAAGAACTCTCATCACCTCTTGCAGTCTTCTTTAAAAAATTTCTTTTAAGGAATATGCCGTTTTATCAGAGACAAGTAAATCTCAAGACACAATTGACAAGCATTAAAAATGCCGTAGTAGTTAAAGCACAGACATCTCCAATGGTCCAGTGTATCTCAAAACTCAATTCAATGACGTCATCATAGCCCCACCAATTCAATCGTGCACAACACCATAGAGTGTCTTATACAACAACGTGGTGAAAAAACAAGATTACCGCGCCACTTATGACTCTTAAACAAACAATAAAAACAACATTTTTCGGAAATAATTTTTTTTTTGCTTCATTGACGATTAACTCCCGGAAACATTGTAAAAAAAATCCAGAGAGAATTTCCCTTCCGAAAAAAAAAACACACCCGACGAATCGACTTTTTCGTTCATGAACGAATTGTAAATAATAATGACGCGCAGAATTGGAAAATTGTTGCCCTTTTTTGGTCTCTTTTCCCCCCATACCTGAGTGGCGGGCGGTTGCTAATTTTTGTCAATAGATGGCGACACTGTTCGACGCGGCGGTCCCCGCACGAGCACGGTGGCGCCAGCTGGTGGCAGCGAAGTGGGTGAAGTTTACCGTTTCTGCGCCTAGACGATGCACGTGATGGCGTAGAAGATGGCCGACAGCAGCAGCACCAGCAGGGAGCCGACCGGCGTGGTGGGAGCGGTGCCGGTGGTGAAGTCGCGGCGCTTGAACAGAACCTGGCGGATGACGTGGACCCGGCCGTTGGAAGCCTCTACATCGGGGTCCATGATTTCGGACACCTCACCCTCCCACTTGACGTAGTATCCTGCGAGAGAGAACGGAAATGGAACAATTTTAGTTGCTGCGGTTTCTGCAAAATTAGTAGAGGCTTTAAGAGGTGCTGGGTGGGCAGAGTTTGGCCTCGTTACTTTTGAGATGGACACGTAGGTAGGACCCTCAATACAGTCTGGTCATATTGTCAATGTAATCTGGTAACACTGTCAATGCAATCTGACCACAGTCCCCCTTTAGATTTCCATTTTTTTTACAATGACATTTTTTTGAAAAGTCTCAATTTGAACAATAAATTCATAACGACATGTAAATTGAACAATAAATTCATAAAGACAGCTGATTCAACGTGCGCCATCTAGTGGTCACTTTTTTCACTATGTGCCGTGACGTTTTTTCCAGAAAATTGTCTAGGAGTCTATTACTCCTTAATCACACTGTAAATGCAATAGATCC
Organism: Melogona broelemanni; assembly: GCA_033995665.1. Lineage (NCBI taxonomy): Eukaryota > Metazoa > Arthropoda > Diplopoda > Chordeumatida > Chordeumatidae > Melogona > Melogona broelemanni. The sequence goes on along the minus strand of JAUJYS010006555.1, from coordinate 4,395 downwards.
CTTAACAACACTATTAATGCAGTCTGGACTCTGGACACGGCCTTCATACCCAATGCTTCTGGACAGAGAGCACAGGAGGAGTAAGCCACTCCTTAGCCTTTGCCATTGGCTAAGAGGGAATGGTCAATGCAATCTGGCCACAATGTCAATAATAAAATAACATCAATAAGTTTGAGCAGGAATATCAAACACATATCTTACTGTCATTGGCGGTAAAGACAGTGAATTTTCCTTCCAGCATCTGAACTTCTCCAAGCCTGAGCAGATCGTTTAAGGAGTATGCTTGATTCACGATTAAATGGCGGTTCAAAATCTAGGTGGGAAAACAAATAAAAATTGATAAATCTTACAATTCTTTAAAAATAATTGTTAAATATTAAAATTTTCAAAAAAAGTATTATTTACTGTGACAATTTGTGAGTGCACAACTTTTTTTAGGAATATCTCTGCAGTGAGTAGCAACACAGCTGGTCACAGTGTTGCCAACTAACCTTCTGCACTTGATAGGTGTAATCCCCGGAGAAGAGCTTGTAACTCTCTGATGGCAGCTCCTTCTCGATCTTGTTCCAGGCCTCGTTGTGGGGTACGAAATATGTGAAACGCTTGTTGAGATCATGGAATTGGCTGTTGTAGTTGGACTGCTGGCCCAGCTTGAAAGTGGAGCTGTTTGGTTGTGAATAGGAAGTTATAGTTAGCTGGCTACACTGGTAGGTGGAACGTGGAATGGTCACCGGAATTTTTTTTTCTTATTTAACTAAAATGCTTCAGAAGCAGTGTTGTAGAAGTTCCACTTGAAACTGAACGCGTTCTCTTTCCTTGATAAAATAAAAAGGAAATAAGCTGTTCCATTTATCAAACATAAATAAAAACTCATAATGACGTAATATTGAAAGCTTATATTGAATCCTTCCATCCATCCCTCTGACAAACAGTAGGTCGATGACAAAGCCACACTCCATTACCACCCCAAAAAAAATGAATATTATTATACAGATATTAATATTGAAATTAATATTAGTACTCTTATATTAATGAGCAGTTGTTCATCGGAGGGATGAACGGATGGATTCAATCTAACATTTTAATATAAATTTCCTTATAACTTTATGATCTTTATTTATGTTTATAGTGTGCTAGGAGAAAATAAGGTTTCTCCTAACTCAGTCACTTTCGTTCATCTAAGAAACGAGTGAAGTTGCATGTCGGTGTTATAGTCAATTTAAACATTGATCACGAGTTCAAATCCCGCCAACAGCAGTATTTCGTTGCGTGTGACAATGTGACAGTCAAGCAATTCAAATTTGCGTGTCACGCGCGTGACATACAAAATTAGACCAACTTCTAAATAATATACCCGTATATTCTCCAGTATACACTGAATTGAAAACAAAGACGTAGTTCTACGTCAAGAAATTGATTGTTACTTGCAACAGGGTTTAAACTGAAAACTGAAAATCAATTTCCAAGACAGAAATCGAATTTTTTTTCTTAATATAGTAAATAACCCTTTGAGAAAGAAAAAATCCAGTAGTGTATGATCCCTGTAGAACCTAACCTGAGTCCGCTGTCCGACTTGAGTTTCTCGTAGATGTCATGGTAGGGCACTCCCATGACCTTGTCGATGATCTGCATGACCCCGTTGGTGGCGCCAATGTCAGGGGTGATAATGGTGGCGTTGATACCGCCTCCCACTACGGTCACGTCTGCAGCTTTGAACAAATTAAATCAACAAATTTGTGCGCAAAAACATATAAGTGCGGCATGCAAACTACGGTTAGTAAAGCTGGGCTACTACGTGCATTGGACTACTACACCAGTGATCGGAGGTAAACTTCCCGGCTTTGGGATTTATCCCAAGAACGGAATAATTAATATTCCGAGACCAATTCCTAGAGACTCCCTGCTAGAACATCATCGTAGAGCAAACTTATGGTAATAATTATTTATCCTATTTTGTATTAATTTTTCTTATTATTGAGCAATGTTCATACTGAAAATTAAAAATCAGTTTCCCCAACTTTTTCTGATTCCAAACTTTTCAACTTTCTCCAAAATTAAAAGTATAAATTGAAATAAAATTAATAAACAATTAACCTATTGATTTAAGTTTAATTTTTAATTATGTTGCCTTTCGAGAACATGAAGGTTGTGAGGACTATATTTTGCAATGTTGTAGCGTCATCAAGCTAGTTACATGTTAGAAAATAGATGGTAGAACTCCATCCTAAGCTAGACACATCCGCGGCATAGTGAGTTTTCCATTTCATGGAAATGGCACCTTATATCCACCACCAATGGAACCGTAATCGATAGAATCAAGCAGTTAGTGTAGCTCTAGCACGGCGTTACGGTCACGACATGTATGTGCGCGGAAACGAAGACTCACTGTGCATGGTGTAACGGAAGTGGAGCTTGCGGGTTTGGTCGCGGGTGGCGGCGACAGTGGTCAGTCCCTGGACGATCGTCTCGGTGGTCACTCGGTGGGGAACAATGTGCAGGTTGAGAATCTGAAAAAGATTGCCGGTTAGATTTAAAAAGTGGTGTGTGTGTGTGACAAATTGGTTAGATTTAGATTTAAATGGCAATTTGTGCGGATTAGCAGTTATCAGATCCGGGTTCGTTCCTTTTAGAAAGGAACCCGTTCCTCTTACGAAAAAAGGAACCCGTTCCAGTTCCAGCAGAAATTGAAAGGAACCTATTAGTTTATATGTTCCTTTTCAAAAGGTAATAGGAATTTTTTGTTCCTTCGATTAAGAAATACTCTCTAAAAATTAAAAAACGAAAAATTTAATATCTAAAATCTAATTAATCCCAACAATTCTATTAGTAACTAGGATTTTTATCCCGGGAGCTTTGAATGCGAACGTAATCATATTCAACATTAACTATTTAAATGTTCTGCCTACAATGAAAGGAACGACCGGTCCATTTCCTGAAACAAAAGGAACGAAACCGTTGCAAGACTCCCTTCCTAGGGAAATTTCGAAGGTTCCTCAGAAAAGGAACCCGTTCACTTGACCAACGTTTTTACCAACAATGATGGTAATAAAATAATAAGTTGAACAAGAAAATTAAATAAATTTAGACTCGCCCACTCCCCTACCTCAACATAAAATTGATATCTGACCCGTTAGACTTTGTTCTCTCACCTGTTTGACCTTGAGCTCGTCACTGATGATCATATTGAGTCGGGCCGGGTCAATGGCGGCGAAGGCCTCGTTGGTGGGGGCGAAAACGGTGACGTCATACTGGGCCAGCGTGTTCAGGATGTCCTCGTGACGTTGCACGTGATCGTAAAAGGTTCTAAAGGTGCACGGGAAAGGGGAGACAGACAGTCACGTGAGTCTTATTTCTATTCGTCACAGTCATGGTCGAGGAAGATGTCAACAGATATAGTGATAAATCCGTTCCTTCGATTTAAAAAAAAAAGGTTGCTGAGTGATGAACGAGTTCACAAAAAATTGTACAAAGAAATGAACAAAAAAAAGTGAACATTTGCGGGAGCTGATTGTGATTTGCGGACACAGGCCAAAATCTTAAGCTAGAAACAATTTTGGGAAATTGTTCTCGTAAAAAAATTGAAAGTTAGGGCAAAAGAAACCCTGTACACAGAAAAAGAACCTCAGATCCAGTTCCTAAAAAAAGAAACTAAACCGTTCCTAACGTTCCATCCTTGTAAAAAATAACATAAGTGTTCCTAAGTTCCTCAGAAAGGAACCAGTTCCTAGGAACGGAATCTTTCCGTTCCGTTCTTACCCAACGCTGACAATTATAAGACATGGAATCAATTTGATTATTTGGAATGACACCAACCTGAGTTGGGTGTTGCGCTGCAACAGTTGGAACACGTTCTTGTTGATGACGATGAGGGGGCTGTCGATGAGATGGATCACGCCGTTCTTGACCGGAATGTTGGCGCGGACGATGCTGGCCACCACGGTTCCTTTCGGGTAGTTGGGATAGCCGATGATCGTGTTGCTCTGGATGAACACTGCGGACATCCGAGACGAAAATTAATTGTTGGTGTTAATTCAGGGTTCATACTGGAAACTGTCAATCAATTTTCTCAACTTTCCCCTTGACCAAAATCAAAAATTTCCCTGACTTTTCCCCGACCAAAATCAACACTTCCCCTGACATTTCTATTCGATAAATTGCAGTCGTCATACGTTGCCCCTAACCAAAAGAGGGTGTTTTAATTAAGCATAGAGCGCGAAATTTTCGTGAACTGCAAGTAACGCATCGAAAATAGAAAGTGCGGTAAACACGTGAATCGTATTAAAAATTTAAACACACATACGAGCATTTTTTGAGGAACGGGAACAGGAACTGGTTCCTTTTTTCATCGGAGGAACGGGAACTGGTTCCTTTTCGAAAGGAATGAACCCAACACAG
>JAUJYS010006554.1:0-10238 GCA_033995665.1 Melogona broelemanni | reverse complement strand
CAGAGCTTAGGGGTGGATCCTGCAGCCTGGCTATACCAGCTGCCATTCCCCATCCCTTCCCTTCCCTGCCCCTCGCACACCTCTATAGAGACATTAGGGTGCAGTAATCCTGTAGTGCAGTAGGCGCTATGGTGATTTAAAAAATATAAAAAATAGAACATTGAAAAGGGCTAGCTAGTAGCGACATCAAGCATTTATTTGTACATGTTTTATTTCAACGGCGCTGCCTGTAACTGTTTGTTTTCATTTTCTCTTACCTTTATTTGTCTTGTCTGTTTTTCGAACAATACTTTCCAGTCGTGTTTCATAGTGCACTTGCGTTGACATTGTTAAACATTAAAAATTGAAGAAGTCTTAGAAAATACGCTATAAATTTTTATTTCCAACGATGTGTGTCTTTTTAGAAACTTACTCTTATGTTTTGGTGTTCTTTTAGGAAACTCGAAGACATGGCCTTTCGGTTGGAAGAGGAGTCGATCAGTCTCTCCGAAGTCGAAGTAAGTTGAAACATGTGTGTGAATCCGAATTGAATGTTCAGCATTTTTAGTTATAGTAGCAATTATTTTTGGCCCCGTGTGTGTGTGACGGGTTAATTGTTGGCACACGATTTACACTGGATTTTTCTTTTTTTTTTTTGTTCTTCAATTTTTTTCCAACCACCACAACTAATTCGTTTCGCAACGCTTTGTGGTTTTTTGACAAATACACGTTTGACGTTTCTGCTGTGAAAATCGTTTATATCAATTTTATTTGTTGAATTAATGTTCCCTGTCCAAGTTTAAAAACCATTTCATACGCACTACCCCCAAGGACCATTTTTATGATCATTACACTTTATTAAACTTTAAATTAAGCTAACCGATACCTGATATTTTAATTGCACAATCGGTTGAACTAGATAAATTATATATTTTTTCAGTATACAAATTAGAGAATTAAAAAATAAGCAGCTGTGAGGAAATACAAATATGTTATTAATTGGTAATTCAAAGAAGAATACTTATTTCGAATTAGTCTATGTCAACTGCGAAAATATTTCGCACTTTAACTTTCTTAGATATTTTTAGAAATTAATATTTAATTTTTTTTAAGCCGGCACAATCGATGTTAAGGCCTATGCTTGTGGTCGGTTGTGTCTTTATTTTTTTATTTAATTGTTTTGTCTCATTATGGTTCGTACACGGCAGTTTTGGTCTACGCACGTAAATTTATGTCGTAATTGATCGCGATAACGTAGACATTTCTGTGCCAATGTTGGACCAAAATTCATATCATTCATAGCCATAATTCGTTCTCGCACATAATGGCGTTACCAGAACTACACACTGTTTCTCCCTTGTAACTCTTTGACTATTTTGCATGCGTTTTCGAATATTCGAGTAGTCTTTCGGTTTTCTTGTAAGTTTTTTTTAGCGAGAGGGGCGGTCAATAAGTTTGAATAATCATTGTTCCGAAATTTGCTTTCCGAAAAACTGTGTGACATTTTTTAATGTATGCGTTTTGTAAATCGAGCAATTTGGGTCCCGGTATTTCGTAAATTTTTTGATTAATATTGTCTTATGTCATTCGTTTTTATATGTGGAATTAAAACAACTAGAAATTTGTCATACACCATGATATACATATCGTATAAAACGTTTAACAGATTTTAAAATTAATTACAACCGGCTGCGGTGCGGTCCCGGGTTTTATTCCCGCCACGGCTTCTTCCTTGTTTATTCGATCCCAGGGCACTGGTAAAAAGTACCCTCCGGACTCTGTTACTTATGAATCAGAACTATTATTATTTCAGTTACTGTACATCAGTACATTACTTATGAACCAACCCCCTATTGCACTTCGCAGTGATGTTTGCTGCGAAATTATTTACTGGATTATTAGTTTCTTGTTGACTGTCTTTCAAGCCGTTCGGTTATATCGGTTGGTGCCGTTTCGCTTCGTCAAAGTTTTTGGGTGGCGGTTTCGTAGTTGGTATACACACACTTTGTAGTTGATGTTCTCGTCTGTAAACACACATTATTTTTAGACGCTCATTTAAATCATGAAAATCCATCCACCACCAAATGACTAACTCAATTAATTAATCGTTTCATTTTAATTTCATGAATAATTTTAATGAAACATAATCGGAATCAACGCCACAACTAAAAAATATATCTAAAATTATGGGTAAGGGTGTTTTGAAAGACTGGAAGTTTCATCGAAATTTTTATTTTTTATTTTTTTTTTTTAAAGAATTTATAAATTATATCGGCAGGCTGAAATTTTTTCGAGTGATTTTTTTTATTTTCAATTTAAACGGTATAAATTGACCTTGTTCTGAATGCTTTGATAAAAGTTCGTTTTCCCACAAATATATTTTCTATTTCAGAAGGAACGAAAAGTTTCGAAAGTGAGTTTTAAAACAGTTTATATCGGAAGGATGCGAGGAATTATCTCTTTTTGTGTCACGTGTCCTTATACCGTTCCTCTGTCTGATCTCGAGTGCAGTGATTAACCCCCGTTTCGACTAAAAAAATTGCAAGAAAAATCTTCCTAAGTTTGACCCAGTGTTTGTTCTTGTCTTCGTTTATCGAAAGCTTCCTAACTCTGACCGCTAGACACTGCCACTTTTGTGCGTGGACGGATTTTAAATACGCCACTATACATTTTTGTACGAGCTCATTTTACGGACAACTATGTTATGAAACAAGGTCTCGACGAGGTGAAAGATCTCGAGCGGTGGGTGCTTTTTTATGGACGAAACTACAAGTGATGCTGACTGCACGGTGATGTGCTGATTTTGTATGGTTACATTATGCAGCCATTCACTGCGTTTGTTTGATAAAGCTTGAAGTCTCAAGTTTCGTTCACGAATGGCAGCCCCTTACGTTCATTTTGAAGTGAGTTAACGAGTTAACGAGATGTTAGTCGAGACGAAATGATAAAAGGGTTAAAAGTTGTTTGTTTTAATAGTTTACTGATCAATGGCGCTATCAACTGCAACCGATTACGGTACTAAAACAGTGGCGCCATCTGGTGGGTTTCAAAAAGTTCCGAAATAGTTTTTAAAAAATTGCAACTTAAGGGCAATTCCGTGTAAAACAAATTTCTGCTTTTCAAATATTAAAGTAAATGAAGTTTTGCATTAATTGGTTGGGTGGAGCTCGACGAACTCTACCATTAAATTTTATTTCGTGAACAAAAGGGACTCTTTTAAATTGCCGGGCATTTTGTAAATATAAATCTTGAATTTGTAATCACTTCCAAGAAAAATCACCTTATTTCATAATATCGTCATTGTTGCATGCAAAGGAAACGTCCGCATGATGTCATTTGTGATTTGTTATTTGTTACTAAAATTTTGTTGTTTTGCATGTCGACGTTACTATTTGCATGATGAATGAATTTTTTTATAATGTTATTATTTGGTAATATTGTTTAATCAAATCCTCCTCCTAAGGCATTAGAATGTCACTTTTGAGATAGTCATGGTTAATGTTACTTTTGAAATAGTCATGGTGAATGTTAACTTTGAGAAAGTCATGGTTAATGTTACTTTTGAGATAGTCATGGTTAATGTTACTTTTGAGATAGTTATGGTTAATGTTACTTTTGAGATAGTCATGGTTAATGTTACTTTTGAGATATTTTAAATGCTCGATAGTGGGGCAGTTATACTCATCAGTTGGTTATTTTCATATTACTTGGTTATATTATTTGAGAAAATACTTATGTGGTTATGCTTCTCGTAAGTATGTAAAATGAATTATAGTTATCAGTTACATTGATATTGTACTTTAGAAATAATAACTCACTAATATCGCTTTAATTATAATCATACTGCGCATTGGAGAGATTTGAGGGGGAGGGCAGAATCTCATGTAATCCTGTAATCCCAATACATAACATAATCAATAATTTTACTGTCTTTTCCAAAGGAATCGGCAAAATATTTTTCGATCATGGAAAATACTAGTTAAGTTTTCAAATTGCAGCAGCTGAAAAGAAAACAATTGAAATGCGAACATATCAAAATAAAAAATGTTATGTTGAATTTGCAATTTATTTTACATTACAGTAGTTTGTATATAACTTAAGCTGCCAATATCTTCAAATGCATGATCCTACTTGTCTGTCAACTTCTATATCAATATTCTTTACACCTAGTTGCGCGCAATATGTCGAAGCTTGTTTTACAAATACGATAGTTTTGTGTGTGTTTTTCCTGCCTAATGCACGTTTAAATATTTTGTTTCTCAAAGTCCTTCAGTCCTTCTTCAATTTAACAACAGACACTGCAACCAATTTGTCATTTATGTTATCTCTAGTCGAGAGTGAAACTTTGTTACTTTATTAATAGGCAGTTGCGAGTTATTTTTGATAGAATGAGCTAAACGCGCTTAGTATGGCAAAATAATTGAGAAATTTGTTTCGTCATTCCATTTTCGCAAAAACTAAATAAATACCTGAAGCACTGAGTCTAATGTTTTAAATTTAAATTTTAATAGTTCCCGACAAATTTAAAAATTGAAATATTGGTGATTACGAATTAATTGGGAATTTTTAACAAAATATATTCTGTCGAATCTTATCTAATAGTCAAGTCACCCGTATGTTGTTTATTTTATTTCTTTTCAGTTGTTGCATAGTTGTGAACATAATTATTGCGAATGGTTGCGGGGTCTATGCATTTGTGTCAAAGTTGGAAAATTTCAATTATGCATCCCATTAGCAAAAACTTATTTGTGTTTTTTTAATCAGGCGAGCAAGGAAGCCGACGTCGAACAAATTGTTACCTTGGAACAAGCTTTGGCTGCCGAAAAGAAGCGAGCGGAAGCTTTGGAGCTGGAATGCAATTCTGTGAGTTTGATTAAAGAATATTTTAACCTAAAAAATTAGAGTAAAATCCTCAACCCTGAGTTGAGGTAAATTTTAATTGCATGTAAATTTTCATGTTTCTGTACCTTAACAACATTTGTAATTATGGAGAAATACAGGGTGACCGGAACAGTTTTGATAAAAAAAGCAAATATTTACTGAATGCTTCAAATTTTCCCCTAACTTTATTAAATTATTCACAAAAAAAAAATTCTCCGTATCTGTATTCAGCTAACATTTTTTTGGAATTCGCCTCGCCATATGTCTGAGTGTTTTGGATCATCGGATCACTTTTATTCCAGTTGTTCAACTAACTATGCTTAAAAAAATATGAGCGTATATATTTTTGTTGACATGTAAGGTTTCTTGTGTTTTCGTCTTAGCATTTCGGGCGAGAGGAAACCCTGGCCAAGTACAAGGACGAAATTGACAAGGTGCACGCTACACTCCACGATGCCGAAAAAACGGTAGAATCTCTTCAAGTCGATAAGGTAATTGAGCATCACTATTAAGCTGGATTTAATTTTGATTGTTGTGTTTACATTTTTATTTGCGTTGGTTATATTTAATTTTATATGTGGTGTTAAAATTTAATTTTCTTTGTGCTGTTAATATTTTATTTTGGTTTGTGGCACTTTCAGTTCCAGGCAGCTGATAAAATCCAGCAACTAACTCAAGAGTTGGTGGCCAAGATTTCAGAGGTCACCGACTTGCAGGAGCAGGTGAACGCTAAGGAAGACTTGGGAGCTAAGCTCAACGAAGGACAGGCCCAACTGGTAAGGCTTCACCAGAAGAGGCAAGAAATTGCGGGTACCCACATATAAACCGTGACTTTAGGAGTGACATCTTGCTTACCATTTTGTGAAGAATCTAGTTCAGTTGTCATGATTGTCGCTTGTAAGTTGTCGTTTGTAGGTTATCAATTTGTTATTTTAGTTTTGTCTGTTTAGCGCGATAGACTTGAATAAAATGAGCGACGTGATTTTTTTTTTTTTTCAGTTAACGCAGCTTCAAGAGAACAACTCAAATTTAGAGAAGCAGGAAGAAAAGATCTCAGGTCAGTTGTGTACTCGGGACAAAATAATTTGCCGTGAATTTGTTGGACAGTAAAAATTGCATTAAATTAAAACATTTTATATTTCTAATGCTTGATAGAGCTGAACTCGAAACTGGTAGCATCCGAAACCACGATCAAGACGATAAACGTTCAAATCGGGGAATTGCAGATTACCTGTGCCGGTAAGACTTTGTTCAACTAGTAATAGTTGGGTGGCTGCGAATTGAATTAAACCGATTGAAATCGATATGGGGTTGCGTCGTAAAATCTGTGTGCCAGCTATTGCGAATCAATTGTTATTGTATGCGCAATGAAAGTGTCTAAATTGTAACATTTCCTTTGAAATTTAGTTTAAAATATAATATTTTAAAATTATTTAGAAAATATGTTTTTTTGTATGTTGCAGATCTGAAGAGAAAGCTACAGAGTAGCGAGGAAAGATGCGAGCAGCTTGTCCAACAGAAGACCCAATTGGTGAGCAGCGTATTTCCGATGACGTCATTAAACGTGGGCGCGTGGTTTTGGTGGCGCAAGTCTTTTATTGTTGTGTTTCTAATGAAAAAGAACTACGAATTCAGAATTTAGATTTATTTACATTTTTTTTTAAATAAATAATTGTCGTTCTTGCAATAACTTTTGCAATCTCTATAAGGTCACACCGTTCTTGTTTTATTCAACTCTTTTATCAAACCGGTAAATTACACTAGTTCTAAATCGCATAAGTTTCCAAACTAAAATATATTTTCTCTGTTCCATTTTTTGATGTTGGTCTTCGCCTTGCAATTTGCTGCCGATTGTCTATTTTGTTCATTTTTTTTGTCACACTGTTCTGCTTTGCTATTTGCCATAGCCACCCCTCATAGCTAGCATTTCGATGCGGCTAAGGGGTGGCTGAATTCCCCTGAGTTTGTTGGGGTGATGGCGGAATAAATGAATCTTATGTTTTTTCTGCTAAATAAACAAACAAACAAACACACGTGATAATAAAATAGTAATAGGAGTTTTGTTTCCTATTTTCCAGGAGTCGGATATTTCTGACCAGATCAAGTCATCCGGCAACAGTTCCGAACAAGTGAGCCGAATGAACGAGCAACTCCGTGAAAAAGAAAGGTGAGATTGGAAAGTTTACCACGGGGCGTCACATTAACCTGGTAGAATGTAAAAAAAAAAAAGCGAAAACGGGGAGCGAAAAATTAAAAAAAGAAAGACAGTTCACTACAGCAAAATTCAGAAATTAAATAAAAGTTTATATTTTTGCTGCTGAAATGACAGAAAATTCTGACATGAAATACTTTTTTTGTGGTCAGTTTATTATAAACTTATCATGAATCTGAATTTTTTTGGTAATTATTTGATACGAATTTCTTAATTATTTGAAAACTGGAATAGGTCTTTTTTTTGGTAATTATTTGATACGAATTTCTAAATTATTTGAAAACTGGAATATGTCAATAATGATGTTTTTTTTTTTTTGGATTATTACAAGTTTTAAATTTTCTAGTCTTATTTGAAACCTGATATAAGTCTAAATTCAATGGGTTTTGTTTAAATGATTCTAAAAATAGGTCGTAACATATCTGTCAGATATCCTAAATATAATTTTTTTATATTTCCCATTATGGATATTGCCAGCAAAATGGTCGTGCTCGGCAATACTACTGCGCACGCTCACACATAACGCAGACGAAATTGATGTGCGAACATTGAAAATATTCACGAACGTTGGAACAATTATATCCTGTCTTCTGATTTCCCTAGGCTCCTCGAAAGCGTTCAGTTGGAATTCCAAGCGGCATCTCAAGAGAAACAGCGATTAGAAGATGTCCTCGCGCAAAAGGACAACGCTCACAAAGAAGTGGAGGCAGCGCTTGGTCTGAGCCGCGAAGGGATCAGCGCATTAGAGAAGAAACTCTCCGAATCGGTAATTGTTCAATTCAACTTGACAACACTTAATTTGATCGCGTCGTATCAATAGAAACTGTTAGTTCTTGTGATTCTAAATTCAGGCATATTAGAATGATTCAGAATATCTTGTTTATTTCAATTCTTTAGCAATCCGAATGGCAAAAGTCGATCGACAGTCTGAAAGCTGAGTTGGCCCAGAAGAGCGATGAGGTGGTCTCGTCGTCGACGTCGTCTGAGGCTGAGCGAACGCAGCTGATGGGCACTGTGGAGGAGCAGCGCCAGAGGGCGTCCGTGTTGGAGGCCCAGATCGACGACCTGAAAAAGAATATCGAGAACACTTCGCGCAGTAATGACGAGTCCAAGGCGACATTCGAGCAAGCCGTCTCGGAGGCCAGGAATCAAATCGAGCTGTTGCAAGCTGAGAAACAGCAGGTGAGGCGGACTCATCAGTTTGGCAATTGTATGCTACGATCTTTTCTTGATATGAATAACCAAATATTTAAAATAAAAAAAATTCAAAATGAATTTCTAATCTTTGTTTTATGAATTATTTCACCACATGAGGTTCTGTACCCCTCTTATTTTAATTTATTTATTGTCCCCAGTGAAGGAGGTGGAAGGAGGGAGTGACTGCGGGTGAAGTGACCCGCAGTCTTCACCTTTAGTGTTCCTAAACAAGTCCTTAGGATTTGTTATTAATTTTTCTTCTTTGACCTTGGTCACTTAATCACTGACCTTGACCATTATCTTTTGTCCTTGTTATTGATTTTTTTTTCTCGTTGACCTTGGTCGCTTGATTACCGACCTTGACCCATTATCTTTTGTTTTTATCCAGCTGGCCATGACCGTGTCGTCCCTGGAAACTGAGAAGGCGGCGGTGACAGAGCGCTCCGAGCAGCTGCAGCGCGAGACGCAGGAGAGCACGTCGGCGGTGGCGGAGAAGGAGCGCATCATGGCCGCGCTCAACCACGAAGTGGATAGCCTCAAGGCCAAGCTGGTGCAGCATCAGACCGAGTGGAGCCACCACCAGGAGGCGCTGCAACGTCAGTTGGCCGAGAACAAACAGGAGGAAGAGAGCTCCCTGACGCTTATGCGGAGCACCATGTGAGTCATTCTTTTACGATCTTTTTAATCGTCATTCATGAGACAGTTTCGGTTTGTTTCGTGGTTATCTGGATTGGTGGAACAGTCCATGACGCGCCGAAACAGTGCTCTAAATAGCTGTTTGTAGCAATTATGAACTTGAGGTTGGATAGTTACTAAAAACCAGGTCAAAGGTCATTGATTCGATGTGACAGTTGTTTTAAATTATCCGTGTTTTGACAAGTTTAAACCTCAGTGAAAGGTTTTGATTTACTCGAAGCACAGATTAACGAGATAGTTATTTGATTTTCATGTTTGTTTTAGGAAACTAGATTTCGAAGTGATGAAAACAAAATGGTTAACGAGAAGTTGAATTTTTCGTCACTAATTTTTTTCAAGTCTCGTCTCAAAATTTTTCAAGGTTTGTTATAACCTTCACCCTTTAAATTGTTATTCCAGCGGGAGTATCCAGAAGGACATGGAAGAACAACAGAGCAGTCTGGTGGAGGCCAGGGAGGAGAGAGACAAGTGGAAAGCTGAAGCGGCCCAGGCGGTCGTCCTGGTGCAGCGCGCCAAAGATGTAAGTTTGCTATTCCTCGATTTCAGTAAAAATATATTTGGTTTTGTTGTTACACGATGTGCAATCACTCGCTATTTAATTCTGTCAAATATAATCGGATGCAATATCTTTAAAAAAACAACTTAATCTTTCGAATGTTAAATATTATGGAAACTTAACTCTTGTCAGAAGTGGCCAACTAATATCGTGAGACACAAATCGTTCGTTTTTCAGTTGTTCTTTCAGAAATCCATTATGCATATTTTTCAATCGGAAAAACTCTACTTATAATCTGAATTTTAAAAAATGTTATTTTATTTGTACTCTGGAAAACATTAACTTTAATCCAATGTTTATTTTGTTTTCCAAAAATATAGCTGGAAAATAATATCTCGCGCCTCCAAAAGGAATTGGAAGCCACCAAACAGCAGGAGCAGATGGACAAGAATAACTTTGAGACCGAGAAAGACGTGCTTCAAAAGATGCTGGAGACGTCCAAAATTGTCTTGGATCAGCGCGAGACGGAGATGCACAAGAGTCGTGAAGAGGTACATTTTTATGGTGTTTCTACCTACTATCTCCTAAGTGTGTAACTTTGAAGCGTGTTGTCTGCGACACTAGCAGTTTTCGGTCAAAGCATAGTTTGGTCTGTGTTTTTGACCCTGGAGCATATTGGACTGGTATTTTATTTTTATTATTTTTTTTTTTTAATTTACCGTAGCGCCTAGTGCACTACAGGAATACTGCACCCTCGTGTCTCTATGGAGATATGTG
>JAUJYS010006553.1:0-10239 GCA_033995665.1 Melogona broelemanni | reverse complement strand
TTCGGCGACTCAGCTATCTCGAACTCTGGTTCCTCTCACAAGTGTGAGGTTTGTACGCTAGGCGCACCTACGGTCCCACCGGGTTAAATTCTCGAACTCAGCTACATCTCAACAAGTGAGATTATGCCTTGCAGCATCTACGGTCCCGCCGGGTTCATTGTCTCGAAACTCCGCGGAAAACAAAGACTCTCGCTACATAACTCAACTCGACGATACGTGTGGCTCAGACTTTACTAACTTCTCGACTGGGTTCTCCTTGCTCAACCGATACTCAACTGGGGTGAATGCAGAGCGGAGCGTAGCTTTTATAGCCCCGGCTCGTTACCATGGCAACGCTCGCGCGCGCCAATCCTGACTGGGAGAAATGATGTCATTAATCCGAGTGCTCTACCCTACTAATTAAACTATGACGATGAAATGGGCGCCAAAACCATTTGTAATTAAACCATGCTACTCGTTTGAGCGGGAAAATCCCGTCACGTGACCATGAATAATGGACATTTTTTATGATGCTTGACTTTGAATGGACTTTCAAGTCGGGCCTAACGAAATAGTTGTTACAATAAAAACTTCTTGAAAATTGAAAATTACCAAATAAACTTTACGAATTCGTGAACCTTGCTTAAATGTGCATCCAATCATGTATAACATTCAACAAATAAAGTTAGTTATGAGGGTTTGCTCTTCTGTGCTACTGTTGCATCGATTCGATTTCGATTACACTCGAGCAAAAATGCTAGCAAAAACATGTGCTAGTTCTTAAAAACGCCATAAAATGTTTAAAAATCAATATTTTTCAAAAATTCAAACTGCAAAAGATGCTCACGAAAATACTGCACAGAATGGTGATAATTGCTACGCGAACATACAACGACAAACATTTCAAAATCACAAAACCAACTTTCAAAATTCAAATTAAAATAGTTGCGACAAAAATATTAAAATTGTAGCTGGACTAATCTCTTCCTCTCTGTTAGCTGCTTTCAAAACCGTTTACAGAATTTCAAAATTCCATTTCAAACTCAAGTTACTGTGCATAGCAGATACAAAAAGCACGCGACGAAAATGCTACGATAATCTTAAAAAGCTTAGCACATCAAATTTCTTAAAAATCGTTAAATCTTAAAAAATGTTTACAGTTTCAGAAAGGTCTCTTAACGCTGATTTCAGAACAGTTTTCAAAAGTTAAAAAAATCGTAAAATTAAGCTCAGGAGAGCATGTAGCAGTTTCGTAAAACCACGCGTAGAATTTCGTCGACACGAACTTAAACTAGCAAACACATTTTCGGAATGATAATGACAATGTAAAACATTTTCAAATACACCATTTTGTTCGTTTCAATAAGCTGCTCTTAAATCAGTAAAAATATCTCAGAAAAACATATTAATAAACTCAGGAGAGTCCTGAGCATAAACAACAATCTATCGAAAAGCACGCGCGACGACGAACATTATGCTATTTCATCTACCTCGACCAAAATTATTCAGATTGACCAGGTTTCAGACTTTTTGGAAAGCTCTTATTATGCTGTTTAAGAATTTCGTAAGAATATTTTGAAAAAGTTAATTTTCCAGCTCAGGAGAGAGCGTAGCATCTCTAAAGACGCTCAAAGACCTTTGAAACATTTCCAAACGTAATTGAAAATTTTATGCTGCATTTCTAAATGCTCCCGACTCAGATGAGTCATAATTTGTTTACTGCTCACCAAAATTCCAAAGCCAAGTCAAACTGCAGCGAATAGCAGAAACGAAAACAAAAGCACGTACTTTTCGAATCTTGAAAATAATGCTATGTTCCATAAAAATCTTAAAATTATTACAACCTTAAAAACTTTAACTGTTTTGGAAAGAGCTCGTTATGCTGATTCTAAACCAGGTTTCAAAAATTAAAAATTCTTAAAATTCAGCTCAGGAGAGCAGGTAGCAACTTCAAACCCCGCGCGTAGAAAGTTCGACGCGTCTTTAAAAATAGCAAACTTAATATTTCTAGTTTTAAACGACATAGCACACTTCTCAAGATACCATTTTGCTAGGTACATCACACTGTATTCAAATCAAAAATAATATTTTCAAAAACTTTAACGTTAGACTCAGGAGATCGAATGTAGTGAAATCGACAATCATTAAAATTGCACGCGCGACGAAAATTTGTTAAAACTGCACTGGCTCAACGAAAAATAAGTAGACTGGCCAGGTTTTGAGCTTTTTGGAAACAGCTCAACAAATTACATTTATAATCTCAAACATGTTTTAAGCCAATATTGCTTGCTCAGAGGTAAAATGTACAAAAACGATCTTTCGATCAAAGTAGCAACATGCAGTCAACCTTGTGGTTGCTACAGATAGGGCTAGACAAGGATTAGCTCCTTTCTCGATAAACACGTGTAATATTTCTTCATTAAATCATTTCAACTTGCCAACTGGCTAAACAAGAATAAATCTCAAGTATAAAAATTACTTTAAAATTAACTTGGCACTTTTCGATATCACAACTCGTTAGGAACACTCATCTTTGGTTGATACTTATTTGGCTTAAAAGTAGCAAATAAAACATTTGTAAGAATGACCAACTGGTCCTAAAATAACCTTGAAAACATTTAAAAAAAAAAAATTATGCAAATCTAAGTAATCCGAGGACGTCGATTTTCTTCAGAGGTCACGCGTTGAAGGACGCGAACGAAAATCTCGAGTAAAATTCTCAGAGTCATTTCAGCGCCACACATTGGCGAAAAGTAGCAAACGCGTGGTGGTGCCGTCTCGCGGGCGCGAAATTTGACAAGTCCGCGACACTCCCCCCACAAAACTTTTGGTACGTCCCAGACTAAGCACAGGTAGGTGGTTTCACGTTTGCAGTTAACATCTTTCGAATAATACGTATAGAAAATAGAAGCAAAAATGCTTGAACACATGCAGAAAAACATCGCGAAAAAGTTAAAGAAAAATTGGAACAATTGTGCTCCAAAAACGCGGAAGCTCTCGGAAAATAGAATTTATGCTTAGAAAACATCTCGCCTATTTAATCGTTAGACTTAAATATTGTGTCGTCTTAAAAATGGACAAACATTAATACTTTTATCGTTCAAGTGGGTTGTGCTACGCGGTTAGCGAAAATCCGTTGTTTGATGATATCCAAAGTTCAGAAAATGTTTTTCACGCGAATAAACGACGAAAACGTTACGAAAAATCACGACGAGACGAACTGGAGCCCCCAAGCACGACGAAAAGTTCAGACGACCAGGCGACGACTCGACCAAAGGTAGCGTGCTGGCGACCATCAGAACGGATGTTCTGACAGCAGACCAGACCAAGGTGATGCAGGGACCATCGGCGACATCGGCTTCATCCGGCAGGTCAGGCGTACGTAGACAGCAACGATGATGATCACAGCATCCACGGGACTTGACGATCAGCTATTCCTCGGCAGGTAGCGGCGACGTGGACAGCGGGTCGACATCAGACTTCTTAGATGACAGCGAGGCGGACATGCCCCTAGCTGGATCAGCGGACTCGGCGGTCGACGGTAGGGCGTTTGACTGACCTTGGGCATCTTCTTCAGTCACTTGTCCGGCCTGGACAAGGACCACAGGACCAACGACGGGCGAGACATGGACGACAGGAACTCGAACTGGACCGACGACGAATTGGTTTTCAGGAATGGCGATGATGGCAGCAGAGCGGGCAGGATCATTAGTGTCAGGAAAAGTGCTTCTGTTGAGTCTGGCGGGAATCACTCGGATGAAGGCAGACGTTGGAATCGTCCGAACCGGAGTAGTGCTTCTGATGCTTGCTACTGGATTAATGTTTCTGATGTTCTCTTGGCGTGGACGTTTGACGCTTGGAGCAGCATCTTCCATATTTCTGGTGAGATCCACTTGTTCGACGGCCGCTGTTCTCTTTCGTAGATTGACTTTAATGGCTGGTATTTTCTTTTTCGGTGTGTCTTCAGTAAAAATTCTGGTGTCTTCCGTTAGATGGCCATAAAAGTGTTGATACGACCATAACTCGGCTGACATTAATAAGTCCTGGTTCTCAAAGGCCTCTTTCGACGGTAGATAACCTTGGAATCTGTTGTTACGCTTCCAGTTGTCATTTCTCTCCACAGCACCCTCGATTGGAATCCAACAATATGGATCCGGTCCAAAGAAGCTCTCTGACTGCCAATATAGATGTGAAGCTGGACGTTCTTCTACTCCCTGATCTGGATCTTCTTTCAATTCCTCAGGAAGGCTGTGCTCTTTTTCGCTGGACACTGACGTAGCGCTACTTTCTTCAGACTTGACCTTGGAAGCTTGGCTCAATGACATTTCGGAGTCAACTGTAGGAGACACGGAAGTTGTAGCGTGAGAAGTGCTCTGGCCAGTTGAACTTGATCCAAGTGTGTATTCCGAAAGAACACTATTCAACAACGTTGATCTCGACGACGACGAAGATCCAGATGATTTCACAGTCATTTCAACAGCTTTGAAATACTGACCGGCTTTGCGGAGTGTTAACTTTATTGGTAGCATGGTGCTGGATATGGCGACAGGTAATTTTTCTTCTCCTTGACTCGCCACTGTAGATGCTATTGGCAACTGAGCTTCGTTCATTGACTTCTGCTGTATTTCTGTTGCAGGCAAATTCTCCACCAGATCAGCAATGACTTCGGGATGGTACACCTCTGGCAGATCAATTGGCTCCATTGACATGTTAGTCTCCACAGACTTCAGACTTAAGCTGGTAGTGACGGAAGTCTTGACAGAGGAGGACTGGCTTCGACGCGGATACTGACTCTTCAAATCAATGGCATCGCTGCGCTCCATAGTAGCGCTCCTCCAAAATCTTAGCTGGCGGTTATCAAGGTTGTAGCGGCGAAACATTGGGCCAAAAATCTGCCTCTCTACTAGTTCCAACATTGTTAACTTTTTCTTGCCTTGACGTTCATCATAAATGCGAGCTTGATCTGTGGTCATCACATAGCGCTCATTTCGTTCTATGTGTTGCTGTAGGGTGCCACAAAACTTATATACGAATGGCTTTTTCCCTGGTTCTTGTTCAAAGTCGGGACACTCCATAAAAGTCCATTCTTCTAATACGCTATCATCAACTGGCGGCGGAATATAGCGCTGTTGCCACGACGGGTCATGCTCGGACCAATGCTCTGGTTCTTCGTACTGTTGAGCTGACGAAGGTCCAGGCTGCGAAAACGAGACAGCTCTTGTAGTAGCAGATACTCTTGGTTAAGCTAACTTCTGGCGTTGCTCAGCTTTACCGGGGCCTTTCTTGCGTTTAGCGTTCTGGTCTTGAGGTGGGACAATCGGCGGCTTTTCGGTGTAGATAGCAGTTATTTTAAGTTGCGCGGATGTCTTTGCTTTTCTCCCTTGCTTCGGTACTGGATTTCCCGGTTCTTGCTCTCTTGCATCGTTTTCGATAAGCGCTACTTCTCGATGATCTTTCACTGCAATCTGCTCAGTAGGCATGCGCTCGACCATGATGTCCTCTAGTAGCGGTGCTACTCATGATGGTTCTTGTTCTGCTACCTCAGGCAATTCGTCGGAATTAAAGCTAGTTTCTAAGCTATTTGTATTTGGCAACTCTAACTTGTCCATAGTGGAGATTTGTCTAGACGGCATCTTGGTTTCAATTTCTAATTGAAGAGTTTCGGTGATATCGGTAAACTCATTTTTCACATGTTGCTGGGTGTTAGTTTGCTGATGACAAATAAATCATGTTAAATTAAAATTACAATTAGGAATATGACACAGCGGTATTTCAAGTACATCAGATGACTCCAACTCTAACTCTAGACTATTACGGCGCTTGCGCATATTTTCTTCATTTAGTGCATGCAACAGTCTGCTCAACTCGGGAGTGCCATTTAGTGTGGTCATCGATTCACCGTAAAGTTGGACAGCTTCTGCTTCTATGTTTATAGTAGCGGAAACATCTTCCAAGTGTTTTGACGAACATTTTGGTGTTATCTCTCCAACTATCAACTCCACTGGTTTAGGCTGATCTTGAGTAGTTTCGGCATCTGACATCTCGTTCGACAATTCCACGCTCTCAGCATTGTAGTTAGGACTCTGGTCTCTTTTCCAATCCTTGCCTTTGAAAAATGCTTTTACTGCACTTGAGATGGAATCCCGTCGCTCGATCATTTCCAGTGCTTGGATTAATGACATTTCAACTAGCGGAAGTAGCGTAGCATCAGGTAGTGGTTCGTTTTCATCGGTAATCAGTCTCAGACTAGGTAGCATAATCGGCGAGTGGGCATCACAGGAAGTTAGCTCTCGATCTTTACATTCAATACTTTCGACAGCAGAATCATCTTTAATAGTTGGTAGACACGAAGGCTCGAATTCGGCATCTGAATCGTCAGATCTCATCTCCTGGAAAATATCGCAGCTTGAGGATTTGGTGTTGCAGCAATTCTTGCATTCGATATCTTTTGCCGACAATTCTTCACTTAGCGTAGCTTGATTTTGCTCAGTTTCAGATTGAAAACTAGCAACTGCAGCATCTTTGATGTTGTGGACTTGAGCGATGTTCTTTGGCGATAAAGTCTTACTGTTTGGGGTGATCTCTACTCCGACACATTGCTGAAAGTTGTCGTCATCCAATTCGATCTTATCTTGTGCGCTTAACGGCTTCTGATGCGATGGTCCCGATTTTGTTGTCGGTATTTTAATTTCAGTTTCATCTGCTACACTAGCGAATTGCGTTTGAGCTACTCTCAGTACTAATGTAGGGTGTTGTTTCTTAACTGAAGGACAATTAAAATTCTCGACTCAATAAATTCTCTATTTCCAATGCTCTTTACCAATGACTTGCTACGTAGCGCAACTCGTTCTCGCTCCATCTCTTCAAGAGATTTATCGGCTATGACATTCTTAATATTTTGAGCGCTACTGGCTTCCAAAACAAAATGTCGTCCGGCAGGTGTAAATTGTGGTTTACTGAAGGAATGGTTCTCCGAAATTCCATTTGAGCCAAAATCTTCTTCACTAGTATCGGAGTCGTCATAATCGACTAGGGAGACCGGCGGCAATTTTTCGACAGTACTTTCGATAATCAAGGGTCGGTGGGTGCTACTAATCCAAGTAGACAGCTGCTGCAACAACGATGGAAGATGACTTTGAAATACATCTTCATCTCGACTTAAGACAAAGCTGTTTTTGGCTTTCTTGGCTTCATTTGCTCTCAATTGCGTTAACGCGACAGCTAGCAATCGGTTTCCTATTTCCATTAACGTGCTATGTAATTTCATGATCTTAGCTAATTTCGGATCTACAGTGTTAGAATTGTCGGGAACACATGGAACCTGCGATGGAATGTCTTTTTCGCTACAATGATCTTTGGTAATTTGCTCATTCAGTACAAACTGTACTTCTACACACAGACATTGCCCAAAATGGTACCCGCTACTTTTTCACTACTCTGGTTGCTTACGAAAAGTGATGGGACGGAAGTGTACATGGTACGGTTCTCGACAAGGGACGCTTTATGTACAGACAATCTCAATCTAGGCTGTGGAACATCTTTGCTACTTAAATTATTCGCCAGTTCCTGCTCAGTTGTTACCACTGATGCAGGACTCGGTACAATACTTTGCTTGAGCATAATGTTTGGGAATATTTTTAGTGTTACGGGTACATCAATTGGTATTTCTGCACTTTGCGGACAGGATGAAATTATTTTGGGAAACATTTTTACCTTGTCTGTTTCGATACTAGCAATTGTACCCAATTTGCTCTGCTGCCCATCTGACTTGGTATCGCTCAAATTGATTATTGATGTAGCCAAGTTGAGCGTGGTATCTCTCTCGGAATGAGACACATCGTGCGTTTCAAACTGTAATTCTGGAATCCTCGCCCGTCTTTCCGTATCAGCGGCCATCGGTACAGGGTCCGACGTAGCACTTGGTTCGACACTGAGTAAACTCGACTTGGTGATCAGCAATCCGGTACTTTGCGTAATAAAAGAGATGGTGGGTTCAGACTCCTCTACCCGTTCTTTCTCACTCTTGGAATTTGGAGTTGTCTCACTTGGTTCTTCATTAAGATTGACTCCACTATCATCAATAACTTTGAGCACTGAGGTAGTTGCGGCGCTTTGTTCAGATAAAAGTACTCTCTGAGCCTCGCAAATCGACATGGCAAACGGTCGAGGTTTTGTTACGACTTCTTTGACTAAATGAAGTTTAATCCCGCGACTTCTACTCATAACATCAAAAGTTTTTGACTTCTTAACACCGTCGATACCACCCAGATGTTGAATTTTTGTGCTATCTGAGGTTGGCGCGAATTCCTCTACCGAAGCGGCCTTCGCTCCATGTTCGAATGTGATGTTCGGTGGGACAATTTGTGTTTTCGACACTACGCCACTTAACTCGTCATTTGATATAACTTGCTTACCAGATTGATGAATCACTTTACCTTTGTCACTTATTAAGCTATCGTTACTTATTTGCTCACCCATCTTGATGTTACTCGGCGCAACGGACTGTGACTCTGGAATGGGCACAGTAAAGTTCTTGACGTGAGACACATCGGAAGTTTCAGTCGATACTTCGGATTTGTGATGAATAGGTTGATCACTTAGGCTACGCACTTCAGTTTCATTCACAATGTCATTGTTCAAATTCCTGTCACCGGGCCGGGGCGCAAGCGTACTACCGAGGATCCGCACCAGTTTCTCCTCTTCGATGGCCATTGGCACTGGATCAGTTATTGCGCTTTTGACATTTGGCGTCTCCGTGAATTCGATGGTCAAATTGCACTTTGGTGACTTACGTTGGGTAGTTTGCTCAGACATTTCACTGATGTTACAGGTCGCAACATGACTGTTCGATGGGTCGCTACGCTCGAAGTTATCCGTAACAATGGGTGATGCGTGTATGGACAAGACGCAGGGCTCGATGTTTGGTGCTATTTGCGTAGCAGAACTCAGTTTAATCTTTTGTTGATGCTCACGGAGAATTTGATCGAAAGTTTTTCGTTTCTTTTCCGATCCAGTACACTTGAAAACATTTACATGAGGTCTTGTTCCGAAATTGTAAGCATTTGGAAGCACCGGAGGCGCCATTTTACTTCCGTACTTTCTCGAAGGGAACTGGCCGCTGACAATCTCATGTGCTATGTTGGCTCAGTGAGCGCGCGCGCGATATAGATCTCGTGTACACGTTCTCGACGCAACTGGTGTTAATCAGGGCTCGAACAATTATGAAAGCTCTTCCTTCTTTCGATAAGGTACTGGTGCATGATGGGGGTGCAATCAGTTTCTAAAACTTAGTGATGTCATTACAGCAGTGGTTCTTAAACTTTTATCGCTATTTTTAACTGAGTCCAAAAAAAATTCGAAAAGACATAGCGCTATATTAAAAGACTACTTTTTTTTAAACCAGACAACTTTCAGTGGGTACTTAATGAAAAGTATTAAACTTATACATGTCACGTTGCTGCATCAAAGCACATTGTTTGCTATTTATCATGTTATAATGATTCTATAAGGTTACAAAAACCAGAAATAAGTTAATGCTAAATGCATTTCGAAGTTCTTAATCACACTCAACACCAATGTAGCGTAACTTGCGGACACCCTTAGACGGGTCTAGCACTATTTTAGTTTTACTAAAACAAAATGAAAACCATGGTATTCCAGTAATTTCTATGGTCAGCTTAAGTAGCAATTCGCTTTAAGGGTCTCTATTCAATGAATAGATCTGCTTAATCAACTCATGTGGCACGTGTATTGCTATTCTAAAATAAAACGACTCTGTAATTCGATGGCGCAAGGGCGCATGCTTGTTATTTTTGTTACCTTATTTTCAAACCATTAAAACTAGAAACTAATAAGCATGGAACTATTCACAAAAACATTAAGCATTACTTGGTGTATCTCATTTTCAAGTTTAGGTGCAAAGAGCGCTATTTTTAAATTTCCAATTTAATATGACAAAATATTCTCAATGCTAGTTTCGAATTCACATTTACATTCTTAACTTAAGGCGTTACATTTACCGTAGCTTGAAGTTATAAATCGCTACTATGTAGCAGTAGCGCTAATTATAGACTATGACACATTGACGCTACTTTGACATTGGCGCATGCAGCGCTAAATGAATTTTTCAAATTTTTTTTTTTTTTTAAATCACCGTAGCGCCTAGTGCACTAAAGGAATACTACACCCTCGTGTCTCTATGGAGATATGTGAGGGGCAGGGAAGGGAAGGGAAGAGGGATGCAGCTGGAATAGCCAGACT
>JAUJYS010006552.1:0-10239 GCA_033995665.1 Melogona broelemanni | reverse complement strand
GTTTTCTCCTGCGGCATTGAAACCCCATGCAGAACCGTGGCACTGTAGTTGCTATGAAACTTGGTCGAAAGCTTTCCTATCATGCCAAACATCAGCAAAGCCTCGATGCCATAAGCTAACCCTTTCAGTGTGGGTGCCACAATTGAATATTTGCAACCCTACGAGGGAAGGAAACCAGTAATGGTTGTGGCTGGTTAAGCTAAACAATTGTGGTTCCACAACGGCTAACCAGGCTCAACCATAAGAGGTTGATTTTGGACAGACTAAACAGAGCGGTTGTCTCCACGAGAATTAAGTAATAATTGTTAGTGGTTATTGCAAGGGAAATAAATAATGATCAAACCAAATATATCGACATAGGAATTAGTTTAAACTCTTTACACCCGAGCACTAATAAATACCCCTATAGAAATGGCCAAGCATAATCTATTCAAGCTCGATTGAGCGTGGTGCGCTTTGACAATGACTTACTCGTATATGGATGCATGGTATCCTAATTTTCCCCATACCCGAATTTTGGAATGGCACACGCCCATCTCAAATGGGCTCAGGAATATCTAAAGACCGTGAAAAGATATGGGGTTTTGCATTCGAAAACGATAACTGTATTTTCAGGTCAGTTTCTGCTACATCACAGGTCAAAGGCCAAAGGTGACCCAATCTCGAGCAAAACTCAAATAATGCACGACGAGACCGGTGTGGAATAGATATACACATGTGCATAAATTACCTAATAGTTTCAGATGAATACATTGATTATCTGGTTAAGATAAAATATAATTACTTAATAGTTTAAGATGAAATAAAACTGTCAAAAAATTATGTCCAATAGATGGAGATGCTTAATCCTGCAGGTGCTAAGACTATGTCCTATATATACGGCCTTCTTCTGGTGGATAGTTTCTTCATCGATCAGATCTTTTCGACTATTTTTATTTCATCTTAAAGTAATTTATACAACAACTGAAAGATCTTTAGCATAATATAGCTTCGACAAGGGTATTAAGGAACACACAAAAAAGGACAAGAGAGACAAGCCGCGCTCGCACCCAATTGAACTCGCCCGGTAACGCATCGAGGCAGGTACCGAGCGACCAATGGCAGCGCAGAACGCCACCGCCAGTTCCCGAACCTCCCGAATAGCCTGGAGGCTGGAACGGCGAGAGATGCCGGGGAGAGAAGAGACTGCGGCCGGAGTTGACCTCGCAGCGCACCGTCACCGTCGTCTCTCCGCGGCCTCACTTCTCGCCACTTTACCTGGCTCTTGCACACACCTAGGCGAAGTGAGGCATGTACCTCTAGGAGGAGGATGAGGAGGTAGTTGAAGAGAGCTCAACTCGGATGACCCCGCTCGCAGACAGATGGAATGTGGAAAAAAGGTTTCCCGATTTATTGGCCCCTGCGTACAGTAGTTGGCGGAGCCGGTTTTCTTCCTCATCCTTCGTGGACGTCTCTGAAAACCGCCTCTCGGCCAACACCGTGTGTGCGTCCACCACCCCGTAGCGAAAGAGAAAGATGGCCGACGGTCAAGTATTCGTACGGTCAAACGAGCGTGACAGCCAAAAGTAAAAGTGGAAAAATAAATTGTTACGGTTTTGCAATAGTTTCAGCCGACATCCCGGATATCCCCACCGACTGCATTTATTAACACTAAACCCTCATTCTTTATCAACCATTAAATAATTCTATTAACCTTATATCCAAATCTCTTGCTTGCCACTTTTTGTGGTGATGAAGAATGTCTAATTTTCGCCGCACACATGACCGATGCTCTACCACTGAACTACGGCAACCGTACGTTAACAGTACCTTAATGTTATACATTCGCTCCTGCAGAGAAAATCTACAATAAAATCGTCGTCTGAAGACATGCACTCAGGTTGGTTTACACGCACTTGACCGTACACCCAACTAGCCAGAGATAACCGACAGAGGGCTCCATGCACGTGCACCAATTTCTCCAGGGGAGTGAAAGCTGCCTGGCTGGCTGGACGCGTTGCAGCGCTATTCACCTTTAAGGTGTGTTTCCAGGCGGGCAAAAAAGTGGAAGGGGAGGGAAAGAACGAAAAAAAAAATAAAAAAATACGGGCGGCGTCGGGCTACAGTAATCTCGGCCAGCATTCCTCCACAATTAAGTCAAGTCTCAAATTTCGCGAGAAGCGACGTCGACGCGCCCATTTCTAAATGCCATTTACTCAAAGAGATGCTTTCCGATACCTCTCTTCCTTCGTCGAGGAACGTCACAAGCGGAAACTACCTTCAGTCAGAAGAGAAGGTTAAACGGATCTTTCTTTTCGAATTCAGAGTTTCTAAATCAACATTATTCAATCGGCACCACGAATTAATTGCAGCTAATCACATCAGTCTCAACACATGCTGATTTGTAATGCAGAAACCGCATACGTGCGTACAAAAACGTCTGTTAAAAGTTGTTCAAACGCTTTGAAAAAATTCCCGCGCGCAAGAGCGTCTCGAACAGCATATAAAAACTGGCGTATTCATACTTCTGTATCACGAAAAATTGTTTATGCCAGTCTTAAAAATTGAGTGCATCAATTGTTGACGTATCCATTATTTTTGGTTGACAACTATTCCACATTTTTTATTAACCGTATCATTAAGCTTGCTTCGACCTTTTCTATTCTAGCTCAAGAAGTATTTATTTATTTGCGTACAGTTCGAAACTTCAACCTCCTGGGTACCCCAACGAAGGTAACAGTACCACAATTAACGAATTAAAAATTAGTTCCGCTCGCCCGAGACTGTGCGAATCTTTTTTATACAACATATACCGGGTCGGGCAGAACGTTTCATTGAAAAAAAGCCAAACCAGACAGACGGCGCTGTAAATCTACGACAAATTAAGCGAGGCACCATCTCATCCCTCTCCAGCCAACAGGTACGAAACCACCCACTCGATCCGGCGGGACTAATCACTGTCAAAAGATGCGAGCCGAGATTGCAGCGAGATCGAGCGGTGCCTGGAGACGCGCTGAGCGTCTACACCGTGAGTCATAAGTGTGCGAACCCCTCCCGCCGTAGTTCCATAATTCCGCAAAAAATTACCGGATTATTATAAAATTTGGCACAAATATTTGGTAAATATATGCGAACCCTTGAGCTTTTTTCTACACCATAACTTTTATTTTGGCGCAGAAATTTGATCACAATTTTGTCTTCTTCTGTGAACGCCATTGTTTACAGCAGAGAGCAGACGATACAGTGCGCGCCAGTTGCTCTAACGCAGCGCCACCTCTAAAATGAAACATTCGTAGCGGGAAATTTTAATTTAATTTTTTTTTAAAGTCATTGATTCTGTATTATATTTCTGCCAAGTTTTGCAACAATCTGATATTTTTAGCTGACTTATGGAGCTACGACGGATTGGGTTCGCATACTTATTACTCACTGTGTATACCCGGCGAGGCAGACGTTTTAGCGCCGTCGTGTAGCCCCGCCTACCCACTTGTTGTCTATATACCAGGTAGTGCTCGCGCGCCTGCCATCATCCAGCGAACGCGTGGGAAGAAAAAAAAAGTCTCGACTGTAACCTTGCGCGGGCAATGCAGCTTCACCGAGGCAATTTCAATTTTTGGAACAACCGCGAAAATTGCCCGGAGCAACACCCTCGCCAACTCACACACGCCTGAATCACCGATTTAATTTAGTTGCTTCCATTTCTTTTAACTTTTTTCTTTCCGAATTTGACCGTCCGCAAATTCACCCCCCCCCCCCCAGAGTCCGCGAGTTCTCAGAAATAAGTTAAGATGATTTTTTTTTGTCTATGGTGGTCATCTGAAGAGAATGCCACACTGATAAACGGAGTCGTTTCACATGACCTGGTCACGTGATATAGAGTGAATGAACCGGGGTTCGATCCCTATTAGAATAAAATAAATTAAAAGGCTTCTTTAACTGACATTATTTTTTGTTTGTATAATTCGTCGATCAAAATAAGTATTGCAAATTCCTATTACACGTTAGGCAACATTGCCGAGCTTTCATCTACAGGGTAACCAGAGACTATCTTTAAGACGTGCGGCCGTCTAGTCCAGTCGGTAATGCTTCAGACTACAGTGCGGACGGTCCCGGGTTCGAATCCCGGCAGAGGCTCTCGTTTATTCGACGAACCGCGGTACTGGTGTCACCCCTGAGCTTCCATTATGGAGTCCAGAGCTTAGGGGTGGATTCTGCAGCCTGGCTATACCAGCTGCCATTTCCCTTCCCTTCTCCTCACATATCTCCATAGAGACACGAGGGTGCAGTAATCCTGTAGTGCACTAGGCACTATGGCAGCTTACAGATATGGTTAGAAATAAATCGCTAAAAATTATCCAGCATAAAAACTGGATTTGGCAGCGTAGCCGTTTCGTGGCATGTACAAAATATTTCACCTTTCAATTCGAAATTTGGTCCAATTAAAATTCCGATAACCTAAAGGCCTTGGAAGACGAGAAAACCCGCAAGCTCGGTCACAGGTAATCGCGAAGGGAGGTGGAGGAGATACAGAATGGGAATTACTGTAATTATCACACAGCTGCTAACTACACAATAAAGCATCGCTTAAGATTCTATCAGATAAATCCCGCTTCTCAGAAGCGAATAGCCTCCAAACCGCAGTCGTCCCGACGCTTTTACACTAGCGCGCACTGCCGCGAGCGCAGAACAGTTATTTCATCAAGCTGATTCAATGAAGAACTGCTTACCAAAAAGTTATTTTAACGTTTGATTTCTTCGCATTTCATTCCAGGAAATAGCGTTTTTCATTTGTAGAATTATATATGCTCGACCCAAACTGTCCCAAGTATTCACTTCCTTTAAGGAAACCTCGCAGACTAATTTCTCTCTCTCTCACACTTGAAAAATTAAGAAGGTTCAAGCTGAGAATTGAACCCGCGTCTCAGACGCACTAACCACTACGTCACCTCCTCGAATCTTAGTACAATTTCGCCACGTAAAAACGCCTCAAATTTCAGATACCCGCCCCCCTATCCACCCCATCTCTCACCTAGGAGTACCGTGGCCCCTATAAAACGCATTTCGCACCTCGCCACCAAATTACAATTTAATTTCTCGACGCGGAGACGCCGCACAACAAACACGAGGCGTCGGGCGGGAATCGCAGGTGTGAAGTCCTTCGACCTACTTGGAGAATGTTAACATCGGATTTTCCAAACCTCTTCCCTCCGCCCCACCGTCCACCCACGCCGAGCCATTAATTATTCAAGAAGTCAACACTACAAAGAGCAGGTTATTTTCTAGCGTCTAGAGACAGGTGCCCGACACAGAATGCCTGGAGAGGACGTGCATAAAATCTGTGGTACTGGTTACTTTATGTGGGGGCAATTAAATTTAAATCCAGGTTCCCCCACTTGTAGAAGCTGCGCATAAGCCCCCAGCTACATTAAAAAAGTAGCAAACCACTTATGAATAATTTCACGGGACTCTTTCAGCCCAGACACGAAAGGTTAGCTACAAATAAATTTGCATCCATGAGGGCAGAAGTTAAGAAGGCACGTCCCACTAGAGAAAGTATTTTTTTACATTCAGTTGACCTCGACTGACCTTTCGTTATGAATTTCTAAGCAATGCATTTTTAAAAAAATTAAATATGAGAAATATTTGTATGCAGAACTGCAGACTGAAGAGTAGCGCCGCCTTTGGTGACAAGAAACTAATTATAATTAATTAATACCAGTTTGGAGATAGATTTCTGCAAACTGTTCTCTGCGTCAATGAGGTTTATTTATTTTACAACCATTCTATTTAATAGGTTTCATCTCTCGACTTCACATTTTCACTGAAATCTGGTCACACCGGCAGTTGCAACTAAAAGCCAGATGTGTTGCTACGTGGCACACCCCTCCCCACGGCACTGCGCCATTTTTAATTGTCCAGGTTTAAGAGACTGGTGGTGCCAATCACCAATTCAAACTGTGCTATAAATCACTAGCACCAAATGTGAACATAGCATGTCCAAGCGAAAAGGTGCAAATGGACAAGTCCTAACACGTCTTGACACGTTTAGAAACAGATTGCAAACCGGGAAGATCTTAAAATTCCTCGTAGAGTTAGTTCAAACTGGTCTAACAATTAAATGTGGAACCAATATCCAATGTTTGTCATGATGAAATTGCCCACCGTTAACAAAAGAGTTAAAAGTTAAAGCAACTATGTATCAATCAGCCTCATGGTCATGATTGCTTAAGACGGTCATCTTAAAAGATTCTTTACAAGTTTCACAGTTCCTATGTACAGTTAAGAGTTAAGTCCTAAAATGTTAGGAAAAAGTAATAAATTATGAGTTAAATCTACGCTTTTTAAAAGAAAAAGAAACTTTTAAAATCGCTTCAGGTCCTAAAAAAAAACTATTAGTTACAAAACAAAACGTTTCAATAATTCTAAGGAAAGAAGCACGGTTTATCAAAAACTGTTACAGTACAGAGTAATTTGAAAAAAAAAAAAAAATGAAAACTCCTAGCAGCAAAGTAATTTATTGCAGAAGCGAAACAAAATGGCGGACCTGCGTGCCTTGCATGAAAACGACACCATACTTTAACATTTTAAACCTCACAAACTGCACTAAACATTGTACCCTCGTTGACCATAACGGTAAAAATTGAGCGTACCTATAGAGCTCGCCGAAACGTGTCGCTGCATATAATTTGTAATTTCATGATAAACATAAACGCCCAAGACTTCCGCTTTTGATGGTTCAAGCTACTTCGATCCATCATACCACGGAACAAGGCTGTTTACACGGTTTTGTACAACGTTAGAGGCAAAACTAGCATGCATGCGAGTTTTGGAACATGGTTGAGATTGGTTAGAAAAGGGGTGTTGACCGAAGCCGAATCAAACCTCAACGATTCCATGGATCAACTCCGCATGATCCAAGCCTCACGTGGTCAGAGAAAAATGGCGGGAAAATATCTACTCCGAGACGCGCATAGCTTTTACCATCACAAGATGTACCCACAAGTAGCCCCGAAGGGGCCCCATGGCAGGCACCAACACATTTTTAAGCCCACTGCCAATGTAACACTACAAATTACATTACTACAGTACATGTAGTTATAATCTTGTTGAAAATGAAAATTAGATATGCTGCTTTACAACTCTAATTTCTGATTTTTCACACTAACACTTGTCCCGCCCAAAATGATTCAACAAACTAGAATTTCTTTTTCAAATGGAATATGCCCTGGAAGTACAGTTCCCAACATTAGCGAAATTTTAATTAGCGAAACAAACTAAACGATTATGGCAATTTTTAAATGCTCCACTAGAAGCTAGAGCAACTAATGTTGTTGAATAGATCGATCTCATTCATCATTCTCAAATGGACCCTAACAAACTTCTCCAAAGGCACACTATTATAACCAAACTAATTCCAAACCCACAAAGCGAAAATATATCCACCAAAAAGTTTCCACTTCAACATCATAAAGTAAGGCGTTGCCTCTCAAAGTTTTCACCACATTTTGTTCAACAAAAAAGTTTGTTGAAAGCCTTGCCGAAACTGTAAACCGTTCACGGCAATTACCAAAAAAAAACCCCAGAAAATATTTTCACAAATTTTAACACATACCTTTTTCGAAAAATCAGTTGGCTCAACAGGTTTGCGGAGACACCACGCGGAATCGTCCCAACATAAACTGCAACAACTTTCGAAGCGACCGTTCTCTCTCCATACACAACACAGTGATGTCAGATGCAGTCTCCGAAAAAGACGTCAGTCACGAAACGAGATGGAAGACAAGAGGTGCTGGCGGGAGGAGAAAAACTTGACTAGGAGGTGGCGGCGGCGGCAGGTAGAAGAAGAAAAAAAGCTAAGGGGACACCCACGGAAGATCCGGGTCGTTCGCACAGGTACTACAACGCCGTCCGACGAAAGTTCTCGAAGAAACTCGACGATCGATGGTGGTGTACAGGTGAGAATAGATAAATGGTCGAACCTCTTCCTACGAGCCGCCGTCACGATGTGATCGCCTGCCTGCCAAGAAAAACCACCTCCTTTCTCTCTCTCCCCCCTACCTCCCTCCACCCCCCACCATCGAAAATTGGTGGCACCGAATCGTCACCGCCCAACACCGTTTCCCGCCCACTAGCTCCGGATTGGTGGTTACCTGCATTCCAGGTCCACAGTCCTTTTTCTGATTTGTGGCGGGACGGTTGCGCGGGACCACCGCCAGGTGAACCGTTCGCGGTCGGGAAGCGGACAGTTGGCTATTGGCGTGTTCTAACCAAGTAGACAGAGTGACGATTAAATGTTTAACAGCGCTGGCTATCCCACATATTTTTCAGTTCAAAATGGTGTATTAATCATGGCAATCAGTCATTCTGAATGAAACCTTTTATTTAACGTTCATGGGTGTATTTTCCAATTGAAATAAAGCAAAAATATGTTATTAATCAATATTAAAGTTCATGGGTTTTTAAGACCGGCATGCGATAAGCAACAAAATTGACCCATTTTTAAAGCAAAGACCAAAATGGCCAAAAATGAAAATATTTTAACAATACCGTACGTTCGATAATTGATAACCAACAATCGATACCAATACACTGGTTTGTAATTAAATATTTAACTAATTATGAACACTAGTTGATCAGAGTGTAATAGTGAAACACTTTTTCACTATGGTTTTGACATGGCAAGTCAGGAGTGTCATTGCAAATGACCTTGGAATCAGATTTATTTTTTATATCATTCTACGTGAAAACACATATTAACGTGTTTTCACTTCAAATAAAAGGTTTTACACCGATTGACAGATTATTTTGGCCAATACACCATTTTGAATGGATTGCTGCATTTGTTTGCATAAGATGTAATTTATTTTGTAGAAATATTAGGTGTAGGTTTATCCGTTAGCTACAGGAGACTAAGGAGAGACATAAATGCAAGTGACAAGAAATTGAAAATGACAGAAAGCTTGTAAATATATTGGAAAAGATAAGTAAAACTGATCGTTTCAAGTTCAAATAACTTTAACATGGACTGGAGATTGAAATTCAATTTTTTTCCTGCACCAGACGGACAATGTGCTTAAACTATCAGATATAAATCTACTGTTTCAAAAAAAAAAAATATTAATTAGCTTGAGTTTTTTTTTAATCCGTGCAATCAAATGAGCGCCATCTAGCATAAAGGCACAGAGTCCATAGTTGGTCGTTGCGCAGGCCAGATTATTGCGCCATTTTGGAGAGGCATTTAACGCAGGTGTACCGGGTCACGCTGGCTCCGCGCAACGGTGACTACGCAATTAAAATCGCAAACGTGCCAAGCCAAGAAATTAAAAAGGAGACGCGAAATGTCGCGAATGTTTCTTAAAACGGTCGAGTCCACTGAGCCTTCTTTCCTCTGAAGAACTTAAAAATGTTCACAGCGATACTTCTCTGAAACTAATGTGCAATTAATGTCCATAAATCGTCTCACATCAAATGAACCTTTCTGGTCAGCTAGCGACGCATACAGTACATTTCTTATAGCGGTCGTGAATTTTGGGTAATAAAATATCTTGAAATGTCATGCACATAACTAACTTCCATTCTTGCATTCCCAAATCAGGTTTTTTCTCCCTCAAATTGGGAGGTTGGCTAGGTCGCAGCGTTTTGTGCTTGAGATGGGAAAATTGTTCCGTCTCGAAGTACAGATCGCGAGAACGAAAGACAAAACACAATCTTTACACAAATCACGAAGCATTACGAATATCCATTCGAAAACTGGTGCTGGGTATTCGAATGGATTTCAAATAGACGTTGTCACGTCGCGAGTGAGACATTGTCACGCCAGAAATATCCCTGACATGTGTTGGAACAATTGTTGTCACCAGATACTTTCCACGGTCAAAATCATAAATACAATTTTTTTAAACAAATTTTAAGCAACAAATTTTAACCACGTGTCTATGAATTAAACCGAATGAAGATGAATGAATTCACATACTGAAAGCAAACATTTGAAATGTTTTCAGAATTTTCACCTACTTTCCAGGCGAGATATCGCAAGCAAGCAGAGAGCACGCAGCGCGATTTTTTTTATTCTTCTATGAACTAAAGCGAATGAAGGAATTCACATAAAGCAAACATTTGAAATATTTTCAGAATTTCTCCCGACTCCAGGCGAATATGAACCCTGTCCCAAAGCAAACAGCAAACGGGTTAGCCAGCCACCCTGTCGCTACTTCAACCCAATCAGGTGGGCAGACGAAAGAGGTGGGGGGGGGGGGGAGA
>JAUJYS010006551.1:0-10239 GCA_033995665.1 Melogona broelemanni | reverse complement strand
GGCATCACCCCTGAGCTTCCATTAGGGAGTCCAGAGCTTAGGGGTGGATCCTGCAGTCTGGCTATTCCAGCTGCATCTATCTTCCCTTCCCTTCCCTGCCCCTCACATATCTCCAAAGAGACACGAGGGTGCAGTTATCCTGTAGTGCATTAGGCGCTACGGTGATTAAAAAAAAAAAAAAATGCGAGGGTTTATTTTTTCTTCGAAATACGCTCCACATTTGTGTTGGACTAATCACAGCGACAGTAAACTAATTTTTAAAGGGGAAATTCACCTCACTGTAGTGAATATCACTGCAGGAGATTCTATACTCTTCGTGTTGCTTAGGCAATGTGTGAAAAGCACATTTTCACCAGTATCCCAAGATCGAATAAACCAGAACCTGCGCCGGGAATCGTACCCGCCTACTACCCGGGACCGTCCGCCCCGCAGTCGGTTCCAATACCCACTGGACTAGACGGGACATACCTCAGGGAAAACTTACACTAGGCATACCTAAAATTAATGAAAATCCAGCAAATTGTTTCACAAAAATAAAGTATTCCATATTTTTTTTTCGTGTAACGTCACAGTGCAAAAGAGAAACTAAAAAAGTAAATAAAAACACTTTTTGATTGTCCCTTTCAACACGCGAGAATAGATTTCAGTGCATCCGGTGTTGCTCAAAGGATAGGGTGACGCCAACATAGTTGCATTCATTAAACGACCGGCCGCTTTCTTGCTCAAGCGCTGTATTGCGGCCAACTAAATTTGATAATCGCTTATGATTGGTTGACCGAATTGGTACATACTGAAATAACCATAGAAAAATTATTTGTGCAGTTACTGCGACACAATAAAGCCTACGTAGGACAAAAATCCCATAACAAATAAATCACTGGTCATAATTTTACGTTTTCTCTAAGAAACTCAGAGCGGACTTCAAGAAAATAATGTTTAAACAATTGACCCTGATTATATTGGATTATCCACGTATGGTTCCACTCAGAATCGAGTATTAGGGGTTCGAATGCACGTCTGAATGGAAAAGTCTTTGAGAATCAATATCCATTGAGTCCACGGATGTCTGCTTGTGGAGGGTCTGGCTTGGAATTCCTGTTCGGTAGGAAATTAATTAAGAATTATTTAGCCCCCTACTCTGTCTGGAAAATGTGTCGTATGGATGAGGCGTGTGCGGGCTATGTTTCGCCTCATACGACGAAAAAAGTAATTAATTTAGAATTTTAAAATATATTAATTAAGAACAAGGGAAAATTTCAAGAATTGTTTTCGAAAACGATGCTTCTTTTCACATATTTTTAGTAATAATAATTACTATTATTATATTTACTGCAGAACACGCAAGTTTCATAAGTCACATCAGGTGAAATTCCCCATAAAAAATGGCATAAGAATTTTCAAGTAATGGTTGCCAAGTTTTTACAAAAGTAAAATGACTAAATAACGATTGCACAGACATTAAAACTACGTTGGCTTCCTGATACATTGCATTGTGCATATTCGTCGCTTCTAATTTGACAGCTGTTTCCTTTAGACCTTGTACTTGTTTCTATATCTTTGATAAAACACGTGGTAATTAGAAACTGCAACTGGCAAACTTGTAAACGTGTAACATGACTAGCACACTCAATTTTATGTGCATGCACCACGAATCTTTTAATCTTATCTATAAATCCCTATTAGAATATGGAAACAAATTGCCATTTCACTCATTTGCATAAACACTGCTCATGACGCAATGCAAAAGTTTTTCAGCTCGATAGGACAGGTCTTTCTGACGTCGGTATTCCGGAAACAAACACCATGACATCACACAACCTTGTTACAAGCACGCGCTTTTGTATAGATAATCACGTGTGAATATATATTATATTGCGTCAGGATAAGCTTTCAGGTGACGTCACAGACACTTATTTGCTTTGTCAGCCAAAAAAGTTAGCCCCGTTTCGATTCGGATCAGTCATCCCGATTTAACTTTTAGAACGCACTTGGTGGTTAATGGCCTTCTGTCAAGAAAATGAGGAGACTCGAGTTTTGAAAAATCGAATTTCAATGTCAGCGATAAATCAAGGCCCATATCGTCTTCAATGACCTTTGCCCTTTCCCCCTGTACGTGCGTAATTCTATCCCCATCTCCACGTTCACCAAGGTTCACCGAGGTTATTATGCTCTTGCAAACAAAATACACGAAATTTCAATGAGGGGGATTTCAAACACGCCCTATTGGCGTACATTGCACCGTTGATTTTGGCTTTAGCTTTGGCAACATCACGCCATGCGTTTGTACACAAGATTGCACCACCAAATCGCGAGCGAATGAAATGAGTAAATGACGGTATTTAAATCCAAACCTATTTTTATAACTGCTTACCAGCGTTTCCTGTCTCAAAGCCCCCCTCCTATAGGCGACCTGGTAGTTGTACCTAGCCGACTTCGTACTGAAATAGGGATTTTTAATATGTACTTGATATCGTAGTACAGGTACTAGTTCCACGATATTTCAACGATTTTCCTGAGGTTTTCCTAATTTTACCTAGCGTCGAATTAAATGTGTGTCGAATTAAATTAACTTGTATTAAATGGGGCTCCGCCATTAAAGTTGGTAGCCTCTAAGGGGCTCCGCCGTTGAAATTGATTCTAAAAAGGGCTCCGCGAGTCAAAAAGTTTGGAAAACACTGCACTACAGTGATCAAGAATAAAAAAAAACTCTTGTATGTAAATAATAATTAATTAATGCTTGCGGTACATTCCAAAATTAAGAAGTAACGGACAACCTTTACCTTTTTGAAACCCATTCCTGTGTTATGATTTAAATTTTATATCCAAGATGTCGTATACTAGTATTATTAGACAAGGTTAGGCAATGGCCAAAAGTTTCTAAACACCTAGCTTCGTTGTACCGTACACAAAGGGGTAAATAGAGGCAAATGTGTGTCAGTAGTGTAGTAGCACGTGCATCGTGCATCCCACTAACGTATTTGCACCGGAAT
Organism: Melogona broelemanni; assembly: GCA_033995665.1. Classification (NCBI taxonomy): domain Eukaryota; kingdom Metazoa; phylum Arthropoda; class Diplopoda; order Chordeumatida; family Chordeumatidae; genus Melogona; species Melogona broelemanni. Next base: position 7,249 of record JAUJYS010006551.1, on the reverse strand, counting down.
GTACGAGTAAAGAGCTATTCGGTTATCTTTTTTTTTTCGTTCTCTTAACTGCTCACCCTAATAACACGCGTTTCTTTTTTGGCTGTTGCCGTTTCTGTCGTCGACTGACAACAGTGCCACAACCCTTTCGGTGGGATTTTACCAGTTTCGAATGGGTTTTGGCGGGTCTTCCCTCCATTGTCGTTCACCTTTCGAAGGTTAGGGATAACCGGGAAAGGGATCTGACAACATTAGCTCGTGCCAAAAATGTTTTTTTTTTCGGTCACCCGCGTTCCGCTTTGGCGTTGACAACTTTCAGTAACACTATCCTTTCTTCAGTAATGATCCACCTTGTTCAATTTGACTAAGAATAAGTTTTATTACTAATCCTGGCTACGCAGCATTTAGCTTAAATATTTTTTTTTAGTATTTCGAACCAGATTCAGTACTGTCGTATAGTAAAATCCGTCTAGCCCAGTGGGTATTGTATCCGAATGCGGTGCGGACGGTCCCAGGTTCGATTCCCGGCGCAGGCTCTCGTTTATTCGATCCTGGGGTACTGGTGAAAAACTTGTCCATCTCACATTGTCTAAGCAGCTCGAGGGAAATTTCCCCATTTAAATAAATATACACAGGTGAGGAGTACATTTTCGCCAGTACCTCAGGATCGAATAAACGAGAGCCCGCGCCGGAGATCGAACCCGGAATCGCCGTACCGCAGCGTCGTACGCTGTTCAGAAATCCAAAACATGTTTAACTCTAAAGACAATTATGTTTGTGGCAGGGTTCCACCTTATAGGCTAGCTCAGTATCGATGGTCGTCGTTTATAACTTACAAATAACTTATGCTATCAGTGCGACGCGAACGCGGTAACCGATAAGAACTACAATTCATTTTAGCCCATCAGCCAAGCGTGGCATATTTGAACTAGTTCTACAGTACAATCGAAATTAACTGGTACCAAAACACGGCAACGTCGTTTGAGTGTTCTAGTATTGGATGACGACACGCTATTCGCAAAGCAACACTAGATGCGCTACCGCTTGGCACACGGAATACCAATTGAGCAATCGCCACTCGTATCACCTCGAGAATTATCCGTCGTCAAACGTTAGTTTCCCTGTATGACGAGTTATCAACACATCTGATAACTTGTTACTGATCTTAGATACGGTTTTTTTTTTACAAGTTTTACTTTATCTAGCGAATTGTTTTTGGACTTGATGCACGACGTGTTATTCTAATATTTTGGAAAACCAACCAGACACTCGGAAATGGTTGGGCACCCTCTTTCGGTGTGTCTGGTCAAATTGTTTGGCTCGGTGTCAACAGAGAAGCTACGCAGTAGAACGCGCTTGTCATGATGCCAATTCGTTACGGGAAAGAAAAAAAACGCCGTAGATATATTTACATCTTGGACATTCAATCAAGATTTTTGAATCGTGACGTCACGACTCGTGAATCAGAAATTTGAAATTGCGCCAAGCCTTAGTTTCCCCGTTAAAACATTTTGTTTCCTGGAACAGGTATGTTGGGTCCAAAAAAAAAACCAATGGAGTCATTGGTTCTATTCCAAGTTTCTTACATCCTGGTTACAATTTATGGGTCAGTGCGTCACTGGTCACAAATCTCAAATGTCCAAGTCATCTTGTTACGTAGCACTTCGCTCACGTGAAAGAACGTAAACATTTCAACATTTGTAACGATGACGCAAATGCTAATTCGAACTTGGACTTTGTTATTTATGATGATGCCACTTTCGGTATATTCACGTGTCGCTACCTGACTTGACAAGCGCCTTCTATAATGCAGGCTTAGAGTCTTTCGCGCGTTTCAGTCTCAAAAACAAACGAGATGGGGTTGACATCGGTTTAAAAATGATCGGAATGGCGAACTTTGCCATTCCGTTCGTGATTTATCCAGGATTCATGTTAAATGGCAAATACGTTTGACAATATTTTTTTCCCTGCGGAGCTTTCAACACTTCACAGTAAGGATGACATGACAACCTGCGCAAAACATTTGATTAAAAAGTAGGTCTTTTTCTGCGTGCACTTTTTTTAGTGCACTTATTACATAAATTATAAAAAATGTAACTTGTGACCAAAAAAAGGAACGCCATGGGAAAAAAGTATCGAAACAAAAAAAAGTAACTAAACCGCTACAAAAAAGTAACTCAAAAATGAAACTTCCGTTACGAAGTAACGTCCCGTTTTCGGACGTTACTCCCCAACTTTAATTACAATTACAGCAGACTAGCATATTTTTTTTTTTTTAAATCACCGTAGTGCCTAGTGCACTTCAGGATTACTGCACTCTCGTGTCTATGGAGATATGTGAGGGGCAGGGAAGGGATTGGAATGGCAGCTGGAATAGCCAGGCTGTAGGATCCACCCCTAAGCTCTGGACTCCCTAATGGAAGCTCAGGGGTGACGCCAGTACCCCAGGCTATCGAATAAACAAAAGCCTGCGCCGGGACACATAATACTATTGGTATTCAGTATTTAAATAATGATCCACCTATCAGACCCATCTTATGATATTTTGTTTGAAAGTTGGAGCTCCATTTCGGATTCTCACCAAGTAGAGCTAGCGAGGGAAATCGAAATGGTCGAAAGATGGCTGTTAGATTTGTTGGCTCTAGATTTTGCCGAAAGAACACCACAGACTGTTAACATCGACAAAAACGTTGTCGAAGTTGACATCATGTCCATTTGAGGATCGTAGAAAAAAAAAATGTAGCGGAAGGGTCAGTAAAGAAGTTTACAATCAGTAAGAATGGAAGTAAGGGTCAATGTGGGGGATGACGGTCCCGGGTTCGATTTCCGGCGCATGCTCTCGTTTATTCGATCCTGTGGTACTGGAGCCCGTTTTTCGTTCGTATATACCCTCATAGTTCTGTTTAACCTTCAGGGTTCTGTGGTTGCTGTGATTGGCTGATTCAGTGACGTGGCATTCATTCATTGGCTCTAAGCTCTAAAGTTTAAACTTCGCTATGAAGGTATGAACGAAAAACGGGCTCCTGGTGACGGTCCCTGAGCTTCCATCAGTGAGTCCAGAGCTTAGGGGTGGATGCTGCAGCCTGGCTATACCAGCTGTCATTCCCCTGCCCCTCACCTATCGCCATAGCGACACGAGTGGTAGTAATCTTGATGTGATTAGCACTACAGTGATATAAATGATAATAATCAATAAATAAACCATGTCTGTCTCCTACTAGCTAGAGGTCATACTAAAACAGGTTAATGAGCTACATTGTAAGTCTGACTCATACTTCAACTCCTATTCCGCGTATTTCGGGAGTGGAACAATGTCACATAGGTTCAAATACAGAGTCTGGTACTTAATCTTTGCCCGTAACTGTTTTTTTAATCAAAACCATAGGCTCTGCTCAGGGTTATTGTACGTTTTTTTACTTAAAAAAAACCAAATGTGGCTACTCCAAACATACTAGTCAACCAAACGTAAAATACATAGTATTTTTTTAAATGGTTGATATTACTACTAAAGCAATACTTATTTTTCATGTCGCATAATAATTACTGCAAAAGTTATTCCTACTTATTTTTGACATAATTTTTGTCGCTCGTGAAGGTTAATGCAAGTTCAAAGACACATAGTCTACATAAAACTGATTCCACTGCGAAAGTCGCTAATTGTAACTGACACTCGCAATACAGATATTAGATATCATTATTTACTCAAATAGTTGCAACAAGATTCAATACATGGTTGACCGAGTCCTCAAGGGTTTCTAACAAGGGGCCAAATAAGTTTAATTGGCAATTGCTCGCGCTCAAATTTGATTCAAGATCACACCACGTGCCGGAACTACCCCGTACTGTACTGTCAATTTTTTTCGAAAGATGAATGTCATGTTCATTAGTCAACGTTCTCATGTCACCAAGTTGCCCAATTTTTATGTGTTTTTATTATTTCAATTAAAACAAATTATCTTCAAAATAAATTTGAGAAATAAAAACAAATTAAACTTTCTAGATTCATCAAAATTTTGTATTGGCATCATACATCATTTTCTCTTTTTCTTAAGACAGTTTAGATGAATGAATTACATCAAAAGATCATTTCAATTAACACGAAATATAAAAACTCTTTCAATATCAAAAATAAAATAAAATAAAATAAAAAAAATTAGGGAGAAACAAACTAAAATAGTACAAGAAGATTTAAAAAAAAAAACCGTTTCCTATATCGAGTCCAGTATGAGTTGTGAGTTTCTACACTTTACGCGTGCATTTTTAAATAGCCAACCAAATGTTCTCAATTTTTCTGGTGCATCCTCCAATTTGTGTATGCAAAGAAAGCCTCGACCTCACTGCCGTGTCCATGCGCTATTTTATTCCGAATCGCAAGTGCTCAGAGTGGAGTCGGCGCTTGCGGCGCAGTCGATCTCGTTCCATCTTCCCATGTGCGGTACATGCCCTTCGTTACGCATCTAATAATTCAATGTTGATCATTACTGGAAACTGTTTCACATAGGAGGAGATGACATTATATAGAGACTGTGCACAGTTCACTGCGAAAGCGGACCTTGGAGCTCTGAAATTTACTGGCGAAACAATCAATCGCTCAAGGTCTCCGAATATTGTATACACAAGCAGCGCATGTGGCCCTACATATACACAGGGGCCCAAATAAAAAAAATAAAAAGAAAGATGAGATCTATGGGTTCGCCTTCAGAAGGAGACACTCGGTTCTTGACCCAAATTTCGTGTCGCATAAATTGAGAGGGAAACGCAAAAAAAAAAAAAGCCCAACCACTTTGGCTCGTTTGTAATTTTCGATTTGCATTTTTAGCACCGATGTAGAGCTTGGTTTACTTGCCAATAATATTACTTAACAATCTTACACACGCAAATAAGTCAAGCACTCAGTTACAGCTTAGTAAAAAATAAAGCTAACATTATGAGATTTTTTTACTAATTATTCAGTAATGAAAAATTTGACACTGATATTCGAATTTATAAGATGATGTTAAGTTTTTCAACCTTGTTTGTTGAAAGATCCTGGTACACAATTGTTGGTACCAGGATCTTTAAAAGTGATAATTCTAGAAGCCCTAAAATTCTTGCCAAGCGTTGCCCGATTTAAGTGAACATACTCCAAAATGTAGATGTAACCTAGTGGTGGAAAGACCAGGAAAGTTACTGATAGTCGCGAGACTCAAGGTTGTGTACCTCGCATGCCGAGTGCATAGTTAGAGAGGAGTCTACTACATATGTGATATCGTCTATAAAAACCAGACGTTTTGTCTAGAAACGACCTATAAAATCGATAATAAATATATCTGTAATAAACATTTTAGTGTAATTATAATAATAATCTATAAAAGCCCAGACTGACTATATTAAAAAATCAAACGATTAAGGCGTCTTCGTGATGGATGAATCAAGTGTCAGTTATAAAAAGCGTTTTCATTTTTGTTGTTGTTTAGAATAATTAAATGGGCAATCAAAAGACTCACATCAATGATTGAATTTCCAATTAAATAACCTTGAATGGTTAAAATCCTTTTTTTTTTTGTAAATAAAACTAATAATAAATTTTCAACCAAAGAAACCAACCACCAAATTTGTAATTGAAACACGAATACACGAAGAAGTTTAGACGTGTTTTATCCCAACCCCCATAATCACAAATATGGATTGATACAGCTCAAGATATAACCACGAACGTTGTTCCGGTGTTTTGTTGATACCACCATATGGATATTAAACTTTAACACAAATGTAAGTGTCTCGTCAGCATTCTTGGCAATGTGTGGGCGACTCCAGGGGCGGACTGGCTACCTAAAGGCCCGGGCGAAAAATAACTCCAAGGGGCTCTGACTTCCCTGACTTTCCCTGGCCAAAATGAAATTTTTTGGCGGAGGGGACCAGTTTTTGAGAGGGGCCCGGGCGGAATTATCCTCCCATCCGCAATGGCCAGTCCGCCATTTCACCATCCGCGACTAGTGAGACGGCGTGAGTGGCAGGGTGAAAAAAAAAAAAGGAGTGTTATTTATTGGCAGTGGCACAAGACCGTGTGTCAACGATTTGGTTTCAATAAAATATGGATCTACAGTATAACCTATTTTTTTAGGCACTAGAGGCGATCAACACGTACTAAAAGTCACACATGCGCCACCATCTGGCGTTCTCTTCGATAGACTGCGCGGTCTTGCGTGGGCCCGCGATCTTCTTCTTCTCACTTGACAGCCAGTGACTTTTGCCAGCACTGTCACATTGCCACACATTTTAATTTATGCGATAACACTTTGGGTTGGCCGGTTCGGCAATTAATTAACAGGGTATTACCCTTGGCTAAGTTGTTTTCGTTGAATTTTGGACGAGGTCAAGAGCTCGAACCCCGAGGCAAGGCGCTCAGGCAAACCAGCAAACGACACGATGGCTTTTAGAAATAAAATAATACAAACAACGATTGATTTCTTGAAATTTAATGAGAGCCATTTGTATCTGGTCTCCTTTTAGGGAACTTTGTTATGGTTTGCGACTCATTCCCATGTGATGCCAACCAACTAAGCAAATGCCCGACATGTTAAAGGGAACAGTTCCACCGTGAAAATTAATATTATCTGTTAAAATTTATAATTGAATAAGAATGAAATAATAATATGTTCAGCGATATAACAATTGAAATAAAAAATGACATGATTGGTGCACTGTGTATTAATATTTCTTACTCCTAGTGCCTACTCGGGAATATTTAAAGAAAAATTACTGTAATGGCTTAAGATATTTTCGCAGTTCATGCACATGTACATTATACTAATTATGCAAAAGTTTAGATCAGTGTTTGAATAAATTAAGAGTCAAAAAACGAAAGGGGTCCACTGCACATGGAATGAAAGACTAAACAGGTTATGTCCCCCCCAAATGGGATTAAGAGGATCCCGATCGTTAATGCAAGGACTTTATGTGATATTCTCATGAACAAAAGTAAAAAATAAACGAAAAAGTAGGTTTTTTTTTAAATGTAGCATACGTGTAGTGTTTCTGATATTTATAAATTATTGATAACATTTCTGATATTGTTATCACAATAAATTCTAATCATTTTCAATAAATGTTGTCATAATTAATAAATAAAGGTAATTTGATTTAACCAGCCACCATTAAAATATAATACATATCCGAATATTACATTACCGTGTAAGGTACATGTACATGCCCTCTTTCGTATGAAATATTGATCCTATCAGCGACCTGCACATAACAATTCAAAAATGTTTCCTTCCCATTCATCCCA